>JABUQX010074805.1:0-21675 GCA_015478945.1 Trachelipus rathkii | reverse complement strand
TAGAAGCCAAAAGAACGCTCATGGATCAGCAATGATATCGCTAACAGATGGTATTGCGTGTCTGCTTCTGTGATCTTTTGCATTTTTATTGCTGGTGAAGATTTCTGCCTTTTGCATCATTTCAATCACATAGCATCATAAATAATTTTAAAAACCTCTGTAAAACAGTGGCTCAATTGAAATTTTTGTTTGTTTCTAGGATTTAGAAAAATTGCTATTGCACATGCGTCATCGTTTTCCAGAGTTTGAAATCTATTATATATCTCCAGCAGCTGAGTGTTCTGTCATCCTTGAAGTCCCTTACTTATATATATATTATATATATATATATAATATATATATAGATATATATATATAGTATATATATATATATATATATATGATATATATATATATATATATATATATATATATATATATATATATATATATAATATATATGCAGAGTTATGAAATCTATTATATGTCTCCATCTCCAGCATGAGTGTTTCTATCATCCTTGAAAGTCCCTTACTTTATAATATATAATATAATATATATATTATATATATAGTTTATATATATATATATATATATATAATATTATTATATATATATTTAATTATCATTTATCCATTAGTGTGTTATATTTATATAATATTATACTATATTATATATATATATATATATATATATATATATAGTATATATAAGGTAGTGCACATACGATTCTCATAATTCATATAGATGAATACTATCGCTATCCGCAAAAAATTAATGCGGTTGCGGATAGGGAAAAATGTTGGATAACCGCATATGCGGATGCGGATGCGGATATCCGCTACACCTCTATATAATATTATATATAATTAATTAATATGAAAATTGCAGTTATATGCTGAAAATTTAAAGGAAAAGAAAAAACAATTTCCCCCAGGTTTTTTCCGGGTTTTAGATGAAAAAAACGAAAAAAAACCCGGCCCACTGGGCTTTTTTCAAAAAAAGTGGGTTTTTTGCCAATCCTGCCAAAACTGGAGAAAGATTGTTTCTGCATTATAATTTAAGAGCTCAAAATTTAAAGTACTAAAATTTTGGTGTCTGTCCATGTTGCTCTCATATTAAAATTTGTTAAAAACGATGTTTGAAGATACTATATATCAAATTGCTTAAATATTAAGGCTGAATATAAGTGCATAAATGATTTTGATATTAAATCATCATTACACTTGGTCTACAAAAAAAAAAAAAAAAATTCTGCTCGGATTTTCCAAACCGTTCTATACTAATCGAGCGTGCAGATTCCCAATCTGATCTCAGATTGGCTCTATTCACATTTCCATTTCTAGCAATCGGCAAACCCCATTTTCATGGATTTACCCTAAATTAACACTTTGTCACTGTTGATTGCAAGTTGTTGCGAGTCAGTGACTGCTTTAGTGATAAAAGATGGTATCGTATTTGGACAATAGTGTGTTTATGCACATTTCACAATTTAATACATATTACAAATTTTTATGTACCTATCACAATTTATGTAATATTTTTTATTTGCAGGTTGTGATCTAACAATAGGCTAAAAACATCCGAATAGAAGATCGAGAATGCTGTAATGAACAGATATTTCGCTTCTACATCTGGGGTAGCTTCACTTTGCAGAAATCAAAGGCGCAACATTAATACCTTTGTCAAGCTGGGTGTAGGAATGGATACCAAAGACAAAAATATTGGGCTCCTGACAAAGTGTGCAAAACGTGTGTTGAAACTTTGCGATCATGGCCCAACGGAAAGAATGCTAGGCTGAGATTTGGTGTGCCAATGGTTTGGAGAGAACCAACAAACCATTTAGATGATTGCTACTTCTGCCTTGTCAATGTAAAAGGTTTCAATAAGGACAAAACAAACACCACTTACCAATACCCAAATTATTCCTATAACATAAAACCTGCCAGACCGACCAGTTGAACACTTTACTGACTACCGGAGATTGCGTGTTGAAAATATTAGTTTACCTTCTTCTACGAGGGATTATGTCTGAACAAATATACGCCATCTGTTGCAGATTCTGACAGTTGCTATGTTTAGTCAGCCTGAAATGAATGATCTGGTAAGATATTTGTATTTGCCAAAGCAGTCTGCTGAATTGTTGGCTTCCAGGCTGAAAGAGAAAGGAATACCCAAGACCTGACACTAGTGTCTCCTTTTATCGTAACAGAAGCAGCACTGCCGAAGTACTTCCATTCAGATGGTCAACTTGTTTATTGTTAATGATGTGAAGGGTTTCTTCTCAATATGGGACTGCTCGTATATGATTCAAGTGAATGGAAACTTTTTATTGACAGTAGTAAAAGAAGTTTGAAATGTGTGTTACTGCAAAACAGAAATATATATGGCTCAATCCCAAACAGTACCAATGAAAGAAGATGAAGCACATCAAGAATTCTGCGATTTAGATTGCAAATCATCTTCATAGATGGTAATTTTAAGAACATTAGAAATAAAAACGTAAAAGCCACATGGGCCATCAGCACCTATTCCTAGTCAAAGCCAACAGATCCCCCAATCACCAAACCAGCATGCTCATTCAAATCACAAAGCACCCTAGGGCTCTTCAAATTTCTGCAACAGAATTTCCAAGTCTAACATGCTCGTGCAAATCCACAAAGCACCTTAGGGCTTGTCAAAATTTTTTATACACCAAGTCTGCCAACTAAATAAAAAAACATAGTATCTATGAGTAATTACATGCTAACCACACTGCAGCTTTAATAACTTTATTGTAAACATGCAATTAACCTTAATAACTACAGTAACTAGAACCAGCCAATTTGGCTTAGTTCAAAACATACTATATGATACCCAAAGCCATCCATATACCTTATCCAGTCCCTTCTTAAATGTTGCACTCAACAACCTCCTGTGGCAAACCATTCCAAAATTTAACCCATTTTTCTGAAAGAATCCGTAAAAATTTTGTGAATTTGAAATTATTATAAATTTTCTGCTGGCGGCAGCAGGGAAATACATCAAATACCCTTCGTTCCTGTGCAGCTGGTGACATAGGGCTACATTGAACAACTGGGGACAAAGACCTGACACAAGAATCAGTTTGACGCCTGGTGGACAAGAACACCAAGAATGAGTCGGTTGGTAGGAATAAAATTGTTAATTTCCCCATTGCCACATTAAACTTGGGTTAATTGAAGCAATTCGTCAAAAAGCTCTGATGCCACACTGGGGACTGCTTCAGCGTTATATTTTTCCAATATTTCAAGCTCAGTGCGAGAAGAAAAAGAGAGGAATATTTGATGGCCCTCAAATTAGAAAACTTATCAGTGATCCGTACTTTGTTACAACAAACAACATTGACTGCGTCAGAGGCATTTTCTGATGTGGTATGGAATTTCCTTGGTAACAAGAAAGCGGACAACTACCAAGAAATTTGTAGGAGCTGCTCTTGAGTTCAAAAGCGCTTGGATATATGAGCATCAAAGGTCACTACTTACATAGTCACTTGGATGACTTTCCAGGAGAACTTGGGTCACGTGAGCGAAGGGCAAGGTGAACGCTTATCATCAAGACTTAAATTTATAGAAGAACGCTAGCAAAGCCGATGGGACACCACATGATGGCAGATTACTGCTGCATCCATGATGAGGAGACCATTCCACAAGCTGATAGCTATCGCGAGATCGTCAATGAATCGTTTATTTGCAAATGTAACCACTATTGTCAATTTACATTTTTTATAAAAACTTACTTTTAACGTGCTTTATTCCCTTCTCAGAGGGTAACACGTCTACTCTATCAAGGAAATTGACAATAGTGGTTACATTTGCATAAACGACTTCTTTGACGATCTCCGATGTACAGCTTGTGGAATGTCTCTCATCATGGATCAGGCAGTTAATCTGCCATCATGTTGGCTGTCCATCGGCTTTGTAGCGATTCTTCCATAATTTAAAGTCTGATAAAGTGTCACCTTGCTCTTCGCTGCACGTGACCAAGTCTCTCTGGAAGCATCCAAGTGACTATTTGTAAGTAGTGAACTTTGTGATCTTCATGACATCAAGTGCTTGGAAACTCAAGAGGAGCTCCTCCACAATTTCTTGGTAGTTGTCCGCTTCTTGTTACAAGGAAATTCCATTTACCACATCAGAAATGCCTTGACGCAGTCAATGTTGTTATGTTGTAGACAAAGTATGGATCACTGATAAGTTTTCTAATTTGAGGCCATCTAAATATCCGCCCTTTTTCTTCTCGGCACTTGAGACTTGGAAATATTGGGAAAATTATAGCTGAAAGCAGTCTCCAGTTGTGATCAAGAGCTTTGACGAATTGCCTTCATTAACCCAAGTTATGTGAATTGGGGGAAATACAATTTTATTCCTACCAACCAGACTCATTCTTGGTGTTCTGTCCACCAGGCGTCCAAACTGATCTTGGTGGTCAGGTTCTTTGTCACCCGTGTTTAATGTAAGCCCTACGTCCCAGTAGCCACAGCGAAACGAGGGTATTTGCATGTAATTCCTTGCTGCCCCAGCAGAAAATTATTCATTTTCAAATCCACACAATTTTCTACAGATTCATTCACTCAGGTTAAATTTTGGAATGGTTGCCACAGAGGTTGTTGAGTCAACATTTAGAAGGACTGATAGGTAATATGATGGCTTGCTATCATATAGTATGTTTGGACTAAGCCAAATTGGTAGGTTTTTAGTTCTGTAATTATTAAGGTTAATTGCATGTTACAATAAGTTATTAAAGCTGCAGTGTGGTTAGCATGAATACTCTAGATATAGTTTTTATTTTAGTTGCAGGACTTTTGTGTATAAATAAATATGACAAGCCCTAAGGTCTTTGTGGATTTGCACGAGGCATGTTTTAGACTTTGTGGAATCTGTATATAGTGATTGACAAGCCCTAGGTGCTTTGTGGATTTATGAGCATGCTGTTTGGTGATTGGCTCTGTTGGCTTGACTGGGATAGTCCTGATAGGCCCATGTGGCTCTTACTGTCTTTTATTTCTAATGTTCTGAAAAATTAACCATACATTGAAGATAGATATTTGCAATCTATCCGAATTTTTGATTTGGGCATTATCTCTTCTTTCATTTGTACTGTTGGGATGAGCCATAATATATTTCGTTTGCAGTAACACACATTTCAAACTTCTTTTAATACTGTTAATAAAAGTTTCCATTCACTGAATCATATACGAAGCAGTTGCCCATATTGAGAGATCCCTTTCAAACATCATTACAATAAACAAGTTGACCATCTGAATGGAAAGTACTTTCCAGAGCTGCTTCCCTGTACGAAAAAGAAACACATAGTAGCGACGTCTGCGGTATTCCTTTCTCTTCACCTGGAAGCCCCAATATTCAGCAGAACTGCCTTTCTTTAGGCAAATGACAAATATCGTTACCAGATCATTCATTTCAGGCTGACTAAACATAGCAACTGTATCAGAATCTGCAACAGATGACGTATATTCGGTCAGCATAATTCCTCAGTAGAAGAAGGTAAACTGATATTTTCAACACCATCTCCGGTAGCTCAGTAAACAGTGTTCAACTGGTCGTCTGGCAGATAGGATATTTGGGTATTGTAAAGTGGTGTTTGTTTGTCTTATTGAACCTTTTACATTAACAAGGGAGAAGTAGCATCATCCAAATGGTTTGTTGGTTCTCTCCAACATTAGCAACACCAAATCTCAGCTTAGCATTCTTTCCTTTAGGCCATGATCGCAAAGTTTCAACACACGTTTTGCACACTTTGTGAGGAGGCACAATATTTGTCTTGGTATCCCAGTCCTACTTTAAAGTAGGCAAGATACATTAATGTTGCGCCTTTGATCCTGCAAAGTGAAGCTCCCACAGATGTAGTAGAAGATATCTGTGTCATTACAGCATCTCTCCTTCTTTCGGATGTTGTAACCATTGTTAGATCACAACCTGCAAATAAAAAAATATTACATAAATTGTGATAGGTACATAAAAAATTTGTTATATGCTTTTAAAATTGCTGAAATGTGCATAAGAATATAATAAACACACCTTCTTGTTCAAATACAATGTACCATCTCTTTATCACTTTAAAGCAGTCATGACTTCACAACTTGCAATCAACAGTGACAAAGTGTTAATTTAGGGTAAAATTCATGAAAATGGGGTTTGCCGATTGCATAGAAATGGAATGTGATAGAGCAAATCTAAGATCAGATTTGGAATTAGCACCCTCGAATTAGTATGAACGGTTGAAAAGTTGATCCAAGAATTTATATTTAGATTTTTGGTACTTAGACACTTCCATGATGAATTAATCGCAATGTGGTTTATGCTTCTTATATTTCAGCTGTAATTTTTAACAATTTTTGAATTTTAGTTATCTTCAAACATCGTTTTTAACAAATTTTATATGAAGACATGGACAAGACACACAAAACTCTAGGTACTTTAAACATTTGAGCTCTTAAATAGTATACATGCAGAACAATCTTCTCCAGTTCTGGCAGATTTCGGGCAAAAAAACCACTTTTTTTGAAAAGCCCAGTGGGCCCGGGTTTATTTTTGGTTTTTCATCTAAAGGAGAAAAACAGCACGAGGCAATTTGCTTCTTATCCTCCTTCTGGTTTTTTGAGGCAATAACTGTAGCTTTCAATTAATTTTAAGTATATATATATTATATAGAGTGTAGCGGATATCCGCATCCGCTCCGCATATGCGGATATCCACAAGGTTTTTACATTTTCAACCACATAAAGTTTTTTGCCGATAGCGGATGATGACCAAATATTAAGTGAGAATCGTATGTGCACTACCTTATATATGTATATATATAGTATTCATATTATACTATATATATCATGTTAATATATCTATATATATATATCATATATTATATATATATATATATATAGATATATATATATATATATAATATATATATATATATATTATATATATATATTATATATATAATATATATTAAAGTAGGATTTCAAGGATGACCCCCAGAAAACACTTCAGCTGCATGGGAGACATATAATAAGATTTCAAACTCGCATATTATAAATATATATATATATATATATTATATATATATATATATATATATATATAATATATATATATATATTATATATATAATATATAATATATATTATTTATATATATATTATATATATATATATTAAAAGTAAGAGGACTTTTCAAGGATGACATGAAACAACTCATGCTGCAGGAGACATATAATAATTTTCCCAAACTCTCAAACCGATGACGCATGTGCAATATAGCAATTTTTCTAAATCCTAGAAAAAAAAAAAAAACCCCAAAAAAAATTTTTTTTTTTTTCATGGGAAAGGGGGGGGGGGGGGGGGGGGCCAAAACCCGGTTGGTTTTCTTTTTTTTAACAAGGGAGGGGGGTTTTTTTAAAAAAAATTATGTTATTGACTAGTTGATTGGGGGGGGGGGGGGGGAAAAAAAAAATGATGCTAAAGGCAGAAATCTCACCAGCCAATAATGCAAAAGATCACAGAACAGACACGCAATTAACATCTGTTAGCGATATCATTGCTGAATCCTTGAACGTTCTTTGGCTTCTAGCAGCGATGAGAGTCTTGTTCAGAGGTGTTAAAGGACACTCTGTCATTGATCGAAGAATTTCAAAAGAGAAAAAGCTTGGAATCAAAACATCCACTGGTTTTGTTTCGTGATAATTGTAAAGTTTTCCATCTTGCAGAAGTCGCCAGGGAATTCTTAGCATGCCATTCAACAAGTGTAGCTAGTTTTGCGTCTTTTATGGTGGCAGATCTCATTTATGACGAAAAGAGAAGCAAAATCTCTCCCCTGAAAGAGCTTCAGAAGCTTTTGTTTTTTGAGCATAATTGAGAATTATTAATTTCAACAATAAATATATAACCTTTTCAAATGGGTGGAGGTTGGAAAAGATTTTGGTGGGGTGCAAAAGAGTGGGGTCCAAGCGTCCTGCCTCTGTAACAGCGGGTAGTATATATATATATTATATATATATATATATATATATATAATATATTATATATATATATAAATAATATAATATATATATATTTATATATATATGATATATATATATATATATATATATATATATGAGTACCTGTGGCTAAAAATTCTAAAAACTTAACTATCCGCTAATCCGCATCCGCAATCCGCGGATAGTGATTTTAACTATCCGCATCCGCGGATAGTGAAAAATCACTATCCGCTACACCTCTAATATATATATAAATATATATATATATATATATATATATATATATATATATATATATATATATATATATATATATATATATATATATATATATATATATATATATATATATATATTCTTTTAAACAAATTAATAAAAATGTAGTTTATAAATATTTCACTAAATAAAAGAGTATAATTTCTAATATTTTCATTTTTGTTTTACTATTTTTACATGCAATTATTCTGAAAAAAATTGAAAAAACCCAAGTGGGCAAAATAGCGGTTTTTTTCAAGTGTTTTTTTGAAAAAATATTTAATATTATTATATTATATATATATATATAATTTATATAATATTATATATATTATATATATATATTTATATATACCTTAATATATATATAATATAGTATATATATATATTCTTTCCTTCGTCTTTTCTCCTTCCCTTCTTTCCCCAAGATGGGGTAAGGTGCTGTACAAGCATCGAAAAGAAAGCAGTAGGAAAACATGACAAACGTCGAAAAGAAAGCCCAGCCTATACCTATTAGTGTACCATTAAGTAGTGAGAGCTCGTCACAGACAGAATATACCCCTAGAGCATCATAGGACCCCGCGCGACCCTCACTATGGTAAATCGTTCAATTAAGGGTTCATCCCCTGCCCAGGTGGGCCACAACCATGCCCCCATCCAAACCCGCCATTCCTCCTATCATGCACCTTTATTTATTCTCGCCTCTGCCAAATCACATTTCCTCTCCTTCAGACATTCGTTCACCGACTAATCCACTTCTCTTCGTCTTCCAAAGCCGCCTCGTTCCACACACTCTCCCACTATTACATCCGCTTAACCAACGAATTTCATTCATCCTTTCCACATGACCAAAACCATTCTCAACATTACTTTCATTTATTCTCTCTTTCATTACCCCTTTCTTCACACCACACCACTCTCTAATACGTTCTTCCTCATTTTTTTAAATTCTTTTCACACCTAGCATGCCACCAAGAATTGTCCATCTGAAACACATTGAACTTTAGATCTATACTTTCTTATTCCAGACCATAGGCTCCCTACTATACATAAACACAGTTAACAACATACCCCTCATGTAAGGACTCTAGCGCACTCAAGGACTTAGTCCCTTTACATTCACCAACGATTTAATTGCACAGCCACCTTCCTGCCATTCACAAACTTTCCTACTACACTCTGCATCATCCTTCCCTTCTCATCCAACACATACCTAAATATTTTAACTCGACACTTGCTCCAGCTGCTCATTCATCTAACATAACTTCACACTGAGGACTGTCCTCACTCACAACCATAACCTTACCTCTTATCTACGTTTACTTTCAAAGCCCTCCTCTTACACACACCTTACCAAATCTCTCCACCAATCTCTCAAACTCTCTTCAGACTCGCCACACAGAACCAAATCATCCGCAATTACAATAGGTAGCGGCACCCTCCACTCTCTCCATTCTCCATCATTCTAACACCATTTCCTTGCCCCCCCCCACCTCGAATTCTTTCATAACCCCATCCATTACAAATTGAATAACCAGGAGACATAACACACCCTGTCTTTACTCCGCTATTAATCCTAAAACCAATCCCATTGACACCATTTATTCTTACACCACGCTTCACTTCGTCTCATAATACTTTGATTCATTCAGAAGCTACCACCAACACCATATATCACTAATACCTGCCATAAAGCCTTCCTATAACCTCTATCAATTACGCCTGTGTAAAATCCATAAAAACCTTAAAATATAATTTATTCTTCTTCTCTCATGTTCTCAATTCATTTGTTTCAATTGTAAAGATTTGATCCACACATCCTCTACCACTCCTAAACGCACTTTTCTTCACCAATCAGTCCCTCAGTCACTCGCCGCACTCTTCGACCAAAATACCGCATATACCTTCCCTATCAACATCAATAACTGTATTCCCTATAATTTCACAGTCCCTTTACTCCCTTACCCTGTATACAAGGGTACTTATTACTGCTCTCCTTCACTCCTTGGAACTATAACCTCCATAAACGCTTTGTACACAACTTATATATAATCATATATATATATATATATCATATATATATATATATTTAATATAGTGTATATTAATATATCTATATATATATATATATATATATATATATATATATATATATATATATGAAATTTGAGGTAGTATGATGCGTAGTTACGATCTACTAACCTATAGTATATCTCTTGTAGTTGACATGTAGGTCCTTTAGCTCCAAAGAAGTTCCTACCCACTAGTCTGCTCTAAAGGCCTTTAGGTGGGTAAATCTGGTTGTGTTGTCCTCTTTTTTATTGGTCTTGAATATTTTCTAGTATTTGTATTCAAGTTTTATAATCATGTAAATATTCTCTTATTAGATATTCAATATAGATTTTTGTTAATAAAAATTCAAAGGGCTTGCGTGTTATTCTTTATATTCTTTACATATATCTCTGTAAGGGAGAGAAAAGAGACAGGTGTCAGTATCAAATCATAACAAGTGTGCAATAAGTGTTCTTCAGCTACTCTTAAATATTAATTAATAACTTATCTTATTAGATGAAGAATATCCTGACTTCTGACAATACTCCTTCTTTCTTTTTCCTTCTTTATCTATGTATTACTGCAGCCAATATCATCTAAAAATAATCAGTCTACACCTTTCTCTTTTTCCCCCAATCCTCTCTGTCTTTTTACATTTCTGACATAATGTATTTTTGAATGATATTCTTTTTTACTCCTTCGCGTGTAAAAACATCCGCAATCTGTTCTGATCTTGGTATCCAATTTATATTTTGTATTTCCTGTTTTTCCATCATTTGTTTTAATCTAGCAATATCTATTCTCAGTACTTTGTTACTGGTTGACGTATTTGCTTTCACTATTCTTTCTAATGTACGACTATCAGTGTAAGCCTCTATGACTATCTCGTCATCGATCATTTCTTGCCACATAGTTTTTATAAATATAGCTTCTTCTACACCTTCCGTGAGTGCTTGCGTTTCTGCTTCGATAGTGGATCGTGCGACCCTTGGTGCTATTTTTGATTTCCAAAATATTGGACATTTGTTCCCTTTTCCATCTGTTATTGCCACTATGTATCCGATTTGAGATTTTCCTTCAGCTCTATTTCCCCGTGCGACCCTTGGTGCTATTTTTGATTTCCAAAATATTGGACATTTGTTCCCTTTTCCATCTGTTATTGCCACTATGTATCCGATTTGAGATTTTCCTTCAGCTCTATTTCCCAGCGATGCATCTAAGTATACTTCTATCTTTAATTTCTTTCCCTGTAATTTCATCATTTTCACTTGAGTATTTTGGCTTTTTAATCTCTTTACACATCTTACAATTTTTCTCATATCATGAGCTGTGATGTTCCCATTGTTCCCTTTACTGTTGATACTCACGTCGAAAGCTACATCGGGTCTGGTATGCTGGGTTATCCAGTTCAATTGGCCTATCACCGATCTATACTCAGTTTTTTCTTTTTCGTTTAATACTCTTTCTTCTAAGTATTTCTCTTCTTCAGGTATTTTTATCTTCTCAATATATTTTGTTTGGTCTAAAATAATATCTTCATGCGATTGCTTGACATTCACTCCAATATACTTGAATTCACTTTGATCTTCACTCCCTATTTTTAATATTTCTTTAAATCTTCATCAAGATTTTACTTAAAAATACGTCATTCCCTCCGAAGAAAAAATCGTCAACATGAGCACACATGATGCCTATCAGTTCGTCGTTCTCTTTCCAATAAAACAGTGCCGGATCATATAAACTTTTAATCCCTTTTAGATCACTGAGGATACTCACCACACTCTCATACCATACTTTTGCTGCATCTCTGAGACCATATACCGCCTTCTTCAATTTCCATACTTTCTCTGTTCGAGCCTCTCTTGGAGGCTTTATATACACTTTCCTATCTATTGATTTCCCTTGCAGATACGCAGTTTTCACATCTATAGATTGAATTTTCCAGTTCTTTTTGTTTATGATGGCTGTACATAATTTAAGAGTTTCGTTAGAACAAGTTGGAGCATCCACCGTTATATCTTTATCTTCTTCCTCAAACCCTCTTGCCACTAATCTGGCTTTACATTTTCTTTCATTTTTTACGATCTTTTCTGTCACTATCCATTTTGTGCTAATTAGTTTTTGACCAACAAATTTTACTTCTTCATAAACCTCATTGGTCCTCCAGTTTTCCATTTCTTTGACTTTCGCTTCTAACACTTCCTCATCTTCAAATCCTATATAGACCTCGTGATCGTCTTCTATTTTGTCAATTGTATCATAATCTTTTAAATCTATCCAGGTGACATCTCCAGTGGAGTTGTCTTTTACATTGTAACAGTCACTCCATTCTGGCTTGTGAACTTTTTCCTGCCTCTCCCCTATACTAATAAGTCACTGATCTCTGTAATTCCTCGGTAATTTCCCTTGTGTGTCCTTTAGAATATATCTTTTATTCTTCTCTATTCTGGACTTTGTTTCTTTTCCTTGCTTATTCTCTTCTCGTTGATCTTTATCAGACACTCCTGGTTCATTCTCCACTTCTGTACCTTTTGCTTCTGTTCTCTCTCCATATTCTTCTTCTCTTTCCTCCCATTCATTTGTTTCTTCATTTTCCAATATATCCTGTTCTTCTTGGTAGTCTTCAGTAATCTCTTCTTCTTCAACCATTTCTTCTATTACTTCATCGTCGGAGTCGTAACCCTCTTCAATTTCTGAACTGTCTGGATCTTGTTCTATTGTTCTTTGATCCGTCTCTTCTCCTCCCTCGTCCTATAATATGTTTCCTTGTTGTTCTCTCGTGTCTTTTTCGCTATATCTTTGGATGTGAGAGGTGCAACTACTAGACTATAACTCTCGTAAGTGATACTTCATGATAATAATCAAAGCACCAAACTATACATGTTTTACCTAAATTGCTTAACCCCAATAGCAATGTGTGCAGGTTCCTACTTACCATCTATTGTCTTTTTCTCATCTTGTATATATAATTAACGAATTCGCTACACCAACTTTGTAATCTTCTTCGTCTAATTTATGTTCTCTTCCTAAGATATCTATATAGATTCAAAGACCGCCTTTTATATTTTTCTAGTTCGATAGTAAATCTATCATAATGTATATAATAATGCTCAATGTCTTCGCTTTGAGTGAAATTCGTGTCCTAAATAAGTATTTTTCTCATCATTTTTTCAGTTGTCATGCATTTTTTTTCATAAATATGGGTAAATATAACAGTTACTTGAGAAGTTTTAATAAGCCTAAGATCGTCATCTACTCATTGTCCAAAATAATAGTCTGGCATTCCGCTGGGTTTCTCCTGGGAACACAAGTTGATTGTGGGAGAGATACTTCTGATTGCTTGTCGAGTTTCTAAACTTAAGTGTATCTTCAGCATTATATAAGTTAATGAGTCTCTTTTAATTACAATGTCTTTCTTGTATTTTTTTTGTGTTACTTTTGTCTTTTTTTAAATTTCTTATTAATCCGGCGAATATATTTCACTCAAATAGAAATCTATCTAATTGCCAGAATTCCACCAATTCCTACACGACTAATTCTCCACGGCTCTCCGCATGGCGTCACTGTTTCGTATGCCAACAGTTTGGCGACTCTCTGTGAGGTATTTTAGTAGTGGTGCTACTATCGTGAGTTTTTGGCGATTGTGAAAATTCCAAATCACAATCGGAAAAGAATGATCTTCTAGTGGTCCGAATACAAACCCTTTATACTCGATGTCTGGCAAGATTCAATTCAGTTGGACTATGGTGTAATTCAGGATGTATCTCTTTCCTGTCTTCTTCACTCCATTCACCCCTCCGGGGCTCACTACTCTCTCCCTGTAGTACGTATCGTCGACCAGACTAATATACTAAACACCTCTCTTCGTTGGGTTTTTCTATCTTCACTCTCCGGATCCGACGTTATACTAATCAAGTGTTAATGCCGGACTTACCTAACTTTTAAACACCTTACTTTAAAGGTGAACAAATAACCTAACTTACTGGAAGTTGCGTCTCTGTTTCTATTTCATAAGCTCATGACTTTATTACCATAGTGCTACACACACTCATTAACTACAATACTTTCAGAAGAAATGCTTCTAGTATTTGTCTGCTTGTTCATGTATATCTTTTCTGCCAATCCCACACGTATATCCAATTTCTCATTGTAGTGAATAATTCTATATTTGGCTAAACAAGTACCAATAAATGTTAGGTTGCACTCAATCTGATCACGATATCTAATATACTATATAATATAATATATCCAATTGCGGATATCTGTTTAAATTCCATTTAGCATTATTTCAACCTACAACCACTTTTCTCTCTAACGGGTTCAACATTCAAGTTGTTATCCATCAGTTGATACTCTGACGTGTCACTTCTCAAATATCTTAAAATTTTCTAAAACATTTATACCTGAGTTGGTTTATTTGCACTACCTCATGCCTATAGTACTAACCTGTGTGACGATTTTATCCAAATTAAATCCAGCCATTTAACTTCGCCGCGCTAATATTAGTGTCATCCATTCCGATGAATGCCATAGACGTTATATTCTTAATTTCTATAAACAATTGCCTGTACTTGTTAGGGATAAGGTTTTGAAATCTCACTTCCTAACCATGTTCGGTATTTTATTATATCGATTTTTTATACACCACCATATTCTCGATCAAACTATTCTCGGCTCACTCTATAACGAGGAATAATATACTGTAAACCAAGTGAATGATAAAAGAAACGAGTCACGCTATGTCATGATTAATAAACTTCATTACTCCTATTCCGCTAGGAGTATATCGTCTCCTCAGACTATGAATTCCTTCTCTCTCGGGATTCTTCGAGCTTAGTAAGGCTCTGCCACACACTCACACTAATCTTATGTCTCATACCAATCTAGATGAATTGTACTCGGATAGGGCAATCCTATGTAGTCTTTGAAGGAATATGCTAATACATGCTCTCTGTATATATAACTAAAAGAATGAAGTCGCACATGTGTTATTTCATCTGGAAAATTGGTTGACCACGCACAAGCAACATTTTCTTCCTTTCTTTGCTCTCCTCCTCTTCTTTGGTTTATCCAGTTCTTCGGACAATCTTTGGCCACATGTTCCTTATCTTTGCATATCCAGCAACTTGTAACCTTCTCTTTACACTCTCTTGCCATATGATAAATCGACCCACAATGAAAGCATCTCATGATTTTGCCAAACCTGTTTTTCTTATTGATTTTCTCACCCTGGGTTTTTTCTTCATTTTCATACCATCCAGTTTGGTGTGTTCCTTCTTTTGTTTCCTTCTCTGTTATGCGCAGTGTTTCTCTCTTTGTATTTTCATAACCTTGATTTCCATCCACGCAAGCCCCAATGACAATTTGTCTTTCTGTATCGGATAAATCTGCTCTAGATAGAGCAAACCAACCTTTGATCAGGTCTTGATTACCCATTTTTTCAATTTTTGCTATTTCGCGCTGGGCCCTCTCAAATCTCTCGAAATAATCTCTTAACGTCTCATTTCTTTTTCTCCGGATATCGTAGTACTCCATTACCTTTTTTATTGTCTCTACCCGATTGTCTCTTTTGTATTTGCCATCGAGTTGTTTCACTATTTCTTGTATTGCACTGTCGCTTTTCAGTGTTTCCAAAGTCAGAGCATCCACACATCTCCATGCCTCATCTTGTAGACTACTCTTCACAATTAATCCTGGGTAGTCATAAAACCGTGATTCCATCAAATCCCATTCATTATATTCCCACCGAGTGACGCCGATTTACTTTAAATTCTTATCTAAAAAAAAATGGAAAAAAGAATTTAATGTATTTCCAACTGATATGATAAATAATTCAACTTGGTATACAACTTCATCCTTGCATCTTGAACATTTATCCTCTGGTCTTATTTCATGTTGATAGTTTCATATGCTACGGTCATAATGATGTTTTTATTCTTGTATTATACAATGCCTTAAGGAGTTTACTCTCCTTCTTAATAATAATCGTAGTTATTAAGTAACTCAGAACTAGGGAACTCATTTCTCGATTCCACTAGACGATAATTAATCGTCTAGATAACATCGGATAGCTCACAGCCGAGTCTAGGCTGCAAGTACTGAAAATATTGTAAAGCAATACAAAACTTTGTTCTGTGAGGTAGCTCATGATGCGTAGTTAAGACAGCTAATACTAACTAAATCCGAATTATAAGGTTATATCTTTACTCTTTTGATCCAGGGTTGGACATGTAGGATCCTTTTTATCTAACCAAAGGACATAGATAGCCTACCCACTAATCTGCCTGCTAAAGCCCTTTAAGGTGGAGCTTTAAATCTGGTTGTATATTTTCTCTCTTATATATAAATTCGACTCTTTAGAATATTTCCTTGTATTTTGTATTCAAGTATTTAAATCATGTAATAATATCTTCTATTATGGTTTATCAATATAGTAATTTTGCTTAATAAAAAATTCAAAGGGCTTGCGTTTGTTATTCATATAATTCTTTTAACGATATAGTCTCTGTAAAAAGTAAGGTAAGAGATAAAAATGAAGACAGAGTAGTCAGTTATCAAATTATCATAACAATTGTGTGCAATAAGTCAGATTCTTCAGCGTAATACTCGTTAAATATATAATATTACTTAATTACTTATTAATGAATGATAGAATATCATCTGAACTTTACTGACATATACATCCGTCTTTCTTTTTCTCTTCTAAATTATCTATTGGAGTAATTACTCGCAGCACAATAATTTCATCTAAAAATAATTCAGTCTACACTATATATATATACTTGTACTCTTTATTTCCCAACAATCCTCTTGCTGAAGTCTTTTACATTTCTGAGACATAATGTATTTTTTTGAATTGATTAATATCCCTGTTATTTACTTCCTTCGTCGATTTGTAAAAACATCGCCAAATATAAAGTTTCTGATCTTATGGTATCCAATTATATTATTTTGTATTCTGCGTGTGTGTTTCTCCATTCATTTGTTTTAATCTAGCAAATTATTCTTCAGTACATTTACTGGTTGACGTATTGCTTTACACTATTCTTTTGCTGAAGTGTTGGACGACTTATTCTCGAGGTTGAGTATATCTTCCTATGGACGTATGCTGCCGTCATCGATCATTTCTGCTCCCACCGAGTAGTTTTTGATTATGATAATTAGAGTAGTTTGCTCTATCTACACCATTCCCGTGCCAAAGCTAGCTTTTTGACGTATTCTGCATATCTGGATAAGTGGTATCAAGTGCGACCGCTTAGGTGTATTTATCCAAGAAAATATTGGACATTTGTGCCCTTATACCATATCTGCTTCATATTGCCAACTATAGTCTTCGCTCCGTAACTTGATGTATGTCTTCTTCAACCGTCTATTTCCCAGCCCGCATTGCATTGCTGAAGGTAGAAGCGAATCATCTTCTATTCCATACCCCGATAGAATCTCTCATCTAATTATTTCAACGTTGAAGTATTTTGTACTTTTATTAATTCATCTTTATCATCAATCTTACGAATTTATTCTACTCACTTATGTTAAATGCAGCTTGTAGATGTTATATCCACATGTTCCCTTTAACTGTTTATACTCATACGTCGATAAGTGTCTGATCACGTTACGGTCTAAGGTATGCTGGGTATAGCCTAAGGTTCAAATATACATTCTATCAGAAATTATCCAATATTGATTATATAATATATATATATAATATATATAATATTATATATATTTTACTACCTACTTCTGTATATATATATATGAACTAAGATTCATATACAAAAGAATTGGCCATAGACGCGAACAATTATTTGTCGCTCAATTCTCAAATGGTCCTAAGGTAAACCTTTACCTTTGAGTTCACTCGGTAACATCCAGGGCAAATGCGTAGTATTTACTCAGAGACCGACGATTGCCAAAGAAAACCATCATTACCTATGAAAGCCTTAGCCCCAAGGGATCGATAGGGTGTCTTGGAACAACCGAAATCCCGAGATGTACGGCTGAGTAGTGTCACAACTCCCGCAACCATCCGTGAGTTGCACTTATTTATATACGAGCCACCAGGCCAACACTTGTGGTAATTTCATACTTACGCCTTGATGGTGACACTAATTTTTTTAAAACTCACGGACATATATTAGGATATTCAAAGATATTGGTCAATAAAACGCAAGAACTATAATATTGTATATTTCAAACATGGTCCTTAAGTGGTTTAACCCGTGTGTACATCCTTCGATCCACGTGATGGTACTCCAGTAGAGACCTCAGTATCATGCGTCCACATACGAATTGAGCTAAGCCAAATCAGAGAAACCTATCATTTTACCCTCACCTGGAAAGTTAGCTTCCCAACGAGGAGCAGGCGAGTCATTGGACACACTAACCTCGCGAGGCTCCCGCCAACACTCAGTGTCAGGGCACAACCAGTGCAACAACTGGTCAAAGGGTAATTTTTTTGCCGGACATATTAGATATTCAAAAGATATTATGATGCAAATAAACGCCAACAATTATTGATATATTCAAATGTCTAAGTGTGTTTGAACCCTTACCTTGAAATTGTACCAGGCCAAGGTAACCCTCAGACCACGATTCGGCAAAAGGAAACCCATTCATTTTAACCAAGTTCTCCACAAAGAGGGAGGATAGCGTGACTTGACAATAACCATCTTCCGATACGGCTCCCCACCGCCAACACTTCGGGGTCGCATCGGATCAACATAATTATTGCCCAAAGGATAATAATTTAAACCCGGATTATAACTGCAGACGAGTGAATCCAACACTGACTATTCCTAAGCTGGTGGGGGTTAAATGCCCATCCAGCCAAAAAGGATTAGGAAAACTATTTACGTCGCGATTGATGCAATCAAGGACCGCCCGGGAGTTTTAGACCCGTAAACGAGTCTTTCTCTAGATGACACCACAGTTCACACGGATCGCTGATTGCAAACCATAAATAATCTTTGATCCTCTCTCTCGTCCGTCTATGTGCAGTATGTATACGCGTCACTGTGACCGAGACATAAATCCGAGCGCTTGTGTGACTGATAGGCCTGAGTCACTCGAACCAGAATGGCTATAAAAGAAATACCGATCATATTAACCCTGAAAGACTATACCCTAGCCGTGCTCACACACCACCCGCAAGTCCGATTATCTTGGCGACTTAATACTCGCGAGAGTATAGATCAGTAATCCACACCTCAACAACGACGTGCTTAGCTGTAAAGTGGGTCCTCGCTCCCGCCGTGTGTCGCCGTCACAGTTCATGATGCTGTCTATAGCTAGGCAACACTAGAGGTCAATTTATTTTTAATAGCGAGACATTATAGCTATTCAAAAGATATTTGTATGCAAATAAACGCAACAATCTATTGTATATTTCAACAATGGTCCATTAAAGTGAACGCTTTGCCCCACCAACCACCGACCCTTCACCGCCATTGAGATGGTACTCCAGAGTGAGTTACCATCACCACGAGACACATCCAACAGATTTGGCATAAGATGCAGGAAAAATTACCCATCAATACCTTGAAAGACTTTAGCTTCCAGGCTAATGTCAGATTGGACCGTGTCATTGGAACACTAACCTCAATCAGCAGTCTAGACTTTCACTCGTTGCACTTCCCCACGAACAACTCGGGCAGTGAAGGCAACACTGCGCAGGGTTAATTTTTTGTAACCGGCACTGTAGATTGTTAGTACTAATAATTCAAGATACTGGGACTCGCAATAAGCGCTGAACAATATATTGGTAATTCTCAATGGTTACACCCTAATCTCTTAGAGGGTCTACGGGTTGACGCACGTTACCTGAGAGATGATTTACTCCAGAGTGTTACTCCGAGATACCCGATGGGCAAGAGCAATACCGACATTAACTCGGCAACTAATAAGCTTAGACTCCCAAGATAGAGCCCGACTCTCACATAAGGCGTTCTTTGGCACACCTAACCCGACGGCCTCCCGGAGGATGAACAGTAGGGCAGGAATGGTAAAGAACCCGAAAAACCAATCACGATCCTCCAAATTACTCAGTTTTATGTTCTTAATACTTTCGTTTCAATACTTTTCTAATCTAAGGTGAGTATCTTCCTCGCGCTTCAGGTGATTTATATTTCGCAATATATTTTGGTGTTGGGTTCTATGGAATAATTGATTCTTTTCATGCGACGTTGCTTAATCTACTTCACATCTCTAAGATACTTGGAGATTCACTTTGATCTCACTCACCATATTTTAGATAATTTCTATTAATCTCCTCTTCAAGATCCTCTCAATTCACTACCCAATTACAGTGGCATTTCCCTCAAAGAAAAAGTCAAAATCAACATGAGGGCACACAGTGATGCCTATCAGTTCGTCGTTCTCTTTCCAATAAAACAGTGCCGGATCATATAAACTTTTAATCCCTTTTAGATCACTGAGGATACTCACCACACTCTCATACCATACTTTAGCTGCATCTCTGAGACCATATACCGCCTTCTTCAATTTCCATACTTTCTCTGTTCGAGCCTCTCTTGGAGGCTTTATATACACTTTCCTATCTATTGATTTCCCTTGCAGATACGCAGTTTTCACATCTATAGATTGAATTTTCCAGTTCTTTTTGTTTATGATGGCTGTACATAATTTAAGAGTTTCGTTAGAACAAGTTGGAGCATCCACCGTTATATCTTTATCTTCTTCCTCAAACCCTCTTGCCACTAATCTGGCTTTACATTTTCTTTCATTTTTTACGATCTTTTCTGTCACTATCCATTTAGTGCTAATTAGTTTTTGACCAACAAATTTTACTTCTTCATAAACCTCATTGGTCCTCCAGTTTTCCATTTCTTTGACTTTCGCTTCTAACACTTCCTCATCTTCAAATCCTATATAGACCTCGTGATCGTCTTCTATTTTGTCAATTGTATCATAATCTTTTAAATCTATCCAGGTGACATCTCCAGTGGAGTTGTCTTTTACATTGTAACAGTCACTCCATCTTTGGCTTGTAGCTTTTCCTGCTCTCCCCAATATAGTCACTTCTCGTAATTTCCCTTGTGTGTCCTTTAGAATATATCTTTTATTCTTCTCTATTCTGGACTTTGTTTCTTTTCCTTGCTTATTCTCTTCTCGTTGATCTTCACCAGACACTCCTGGTTCATTCTCCACTTCTGTACCTTTTGCTTCTGTTCTCTCTCCATATTCTTCTTCTCTTTCCTCCCATTCATTTGTTTCTTCATTTTCCAATATATCCTGTTCTTCTTGGTAGTCTTCAGTAATCTCTTCTTCTTCAACCATTTCTTCTATTACTTCATCGTCGGAGTCGTAACCCTCTTCAATTTCTGAACTGTCTGGATCTTGTTCTATTGTTCTTTG
>JABUQX010074804.1:2500-25020 GCA_015478945.1 Trachelipus rathkii | reverse complement strand
AAAACCACCACAGCAATTGGTATGTCCTATTCGCAATCGAGCCAGGACCACCTCCAAAAGGCGACTTCTCCTGCAAGAAGAGGACCAGTGGCCAATGAGGGGCTTGACGGTACGTAGCTTGGCGCCACGATTATCCTCCGTTTAACATTCATGCCAGCAAGAATGGAAATTGGGGAGACTCTCAGAAGAGAGAACAGGAATACGTAGGTTAGTGCGTAAAGAAAAGCGGAAGAGAGGGACAAAAACTGTGGAGGGACGGGAAGAGCGAACAGGTTAATAATAATAATAGTAATAATAATAATAATAATAATAATAATAATAATAATAATAATAATAATAATAATAATAATAATAATAATAATAATAATATAATTCATAATAAAAATGAATATTAAAACCTTAGAATAAGTTATAGTACTAGTAACAGTATCAATACAGCATTACAAACAGGGGTAGTCCCTAGCAAAACCACAAAAATCGCGCTGAGATAATTAAATCTTATAGAGGATGTTTAAACCACACAGGAAGGCAAAAACGCTGTCACTTCGGAAATGAGAGGATTCGTGCTAGGCGATGATGGACAGGAATAGAATGCAAACCAGGGAAGAACGTGCGTCGAAGGGCAGAAAGGGCATCGCAACCCACAAACACATGAAAAATGGAAAGGCGGCAAAACGGGCAAGACGGTACACCATCCCGCGACATGAGAAAACCATGGGTGAAATTGGTATGTCCTATTCGCAATCGAGCCAGGACCACCTCCAAAAGGCGACTTCTCCTGCAAGAAGAGGACCAGTGGCCAATGAGGGGCTTGACCGTACGGAGCTTGGTGCCACGATTATCCTCCGACCAACAAGCCTGCCAGCAAGAAAGGAAACCGCGACGAATGGAGATATAAAAATCAGAAGCAGGAAGGCGTCCCAGTCGCAAGGCAGGAGGAAGGTACTGTACATGTGGCACTACGTTGTTCGCAGCATGTTTAGCTTCCCTGTCGGCTCGTTCGTTCCCCGGAACACCAACATGGGAAGGGACCCAACAGAATGTAACAGTCGTCCCCTGCACACGCAATGAGCAGAGGAGTCTTTGGATGGTAGAGACCAAAGGGTTTCTGGAAGACCGGTCAAGCAACGCTTCAAGGGCACTTCTGGAATCGGAGAACAGTGTGTAACTACCCACCGAGGGGAAGCCGCTCAACCTATGAACTGCCATAGCCACCGCAACCAGTTCGGCAGAAAATACCGACGAGGAAGGTGGCAGAGAGTGAGAGACGGTGAAGTCGGGAAAAACAGCCGAAGCTCCCACTCCCACATCCGTCTTGGAGCCGTCAGTGTAGACAGCGACCGAGTCCGAGTGAACCTCCGCATGAGACAGAAAAGAATCCCTGCGTCGCCGGGAGTGCATCAGCCTTTGTTAAAGAATGGATCCCAAAGCAGACAACGGGGGGTGGAGAGACCCATGTTCCAGAGGAAGTATTGAAAGAATACTGCATGACCCCTCGGAGGGGTAGGTCGAGGAAACGGAAGATGGAATTGACAATCCCAGCAAACGGCCAGTAAGAAGGATTGTAGGGGACGCGTTCAATGACAGAGGACAAGCCAGAGGATAAAGGAACCTGAATGCGGAGGAACAAAGAGCACATGAGCTGTTCTCTCCGCAGAGACAAGGGCATCACCCCCGCCTCCACCTCCAGGCTCACCTTCGGTGAAGATAGGAATGCTCCAGTCGCTATCCGCAGGCCCTCGTTCTGAATTGGGTCAAGAAGACGGAGGTACGACTGGAAAGTTTGCCCATAAATGGCACAACCATAGTCCAGTTTGGCCCGTACCAGCATGATGTAAAGATGGAGCATGCTCTTTCTGTCCGCACCCCAAGTCTTAGAGGTAAGGTGCCGCAAAAGATCCAACGAACGACGGCAGCTAGTTCTGAGATGAGTAATATGAGGGAGGTACGTAAGGCGCTCATCGAGCAGCAGACCCAAGAATCTCACCGTAGATACCAAATAAACCAATGATTTTTTTGGGTTTTTAATGCTAATTTGATGGTTTTTAATGTGGTTTTTATTGTTTTTAATAGATTTAAAGGCAAAAATCACTACTGGAGACTCGCATAAGATGACAAGGAATAGGTACATTTTTTAAAATTCCTTAATAAATTTCTTTGGATTCTTAATTTTCAAATTTTCTTGATAACTGTAAACTGGTATAAATTTATTACTTTTTGAGTTTTACATAAACTCAAAAAGTAAAAAATAAGAGGGTATGTTATAATATATAAACTCTATCTGAAAAAAAAGGTTATACTTTATTATTTACCAAAAAAAAAAAAAAAAATAAAAAAAAAAAAAAAAAAAAAAAAACGCATAAAGAAAAGTTTATTCAAATTAACCTATAATTATATACAAATGAATTCTTATTTACCTTTATATTTGAATACAAATATATATATATATATAATATATATATATATATATATAAAATATATATATATATATATATATATATATATATATTATATATATATATATATATATATATATATATATATATATATATATATATATATATATATCATATAAATCAATCTTTAATTTATGTTATATATATATATATATATATATATATATATATATATATCAGAAGAGAGAGAGAGGGAGAGAGGAGGACATAGAAAGACCTCGGCATGCGGGTCAGCCCAAAGAAGGACAGCAAAGCTGAGGCAGGGGAGGATACAGTGGTATCTCTCCCAATGGTTCCGGAATCCCCCCGAACAACAGGGACAGACTCAGGCTCAAAGTGAGGGAGCACATGAGGTACAGTGGGCAAACCCTTACCCCCTAACCTAGGGGGTGAGGCCTGGACCCCAAGTTGGGGAAACTCGGAAGATGTAGAGTCGGTGGTAACGTTCATTGGTATATCAGAGTAGGACTCGGAATCGCTTGAATAAGGAACCGGAGGGTCGGATGCAGAAGCAAGGCCCGATAAACTATCTGGGATAGCTGAGACAGACGGACTGCTTTCCACATCACCATAGTGTTTCGAGCGACGGGCACGTTTGGGCAAAACACCAAGAGACCCAGTCGGACGGGCAGAAGGCGTGGATTTTAAGAAATCCGTCGCCCGATAGTGAAAAGAGTAATGGCGCCTCGCAGAAGGAGACGTGACACGTTCAGGAGAGTCCTCAATACTAGAAGAACGTTCCAGCGGTTTCCCAGGAGACACGGGAGCCGGACGTTTACGTGAAACAAGCGTCAAAGGAGAGTCATCATCGAGTGGTAACGCAGGGGAAGCTTCCAAATCAGGGGAAGAATCAGAAATTGAAGGAGAGCATACAACCCTGGGTGCGGCATGAACTTCAGCCAAAGCCACACCATAGGAAATGGATATAAGGACAGGTGTTTCGATGAGCGACAGCACGGATCATGTCGGGAGAATGCGGGGGGCAGTTCGATGGCAGAGTGGAAATTATTATACCAGTAGTGGTTACGGTATCCGATCTAGAGAGCTGCAAATTTCGTGGAGTCGCAGGAGGCGCACGAGAGCGATGGGAAGGTTGGGTGGCAGATGCCGGCCTACTCGCAGCAGCAGCAAATGAGAGGGGTAGGTGTGAAAATTTCTCTCTAGCGCGACGAGAGGCCTCTCGGCGGTCGAGCTTGTGTATAGTGCACTGCTCAATAATCTCCTTTTCCAAAAGAAAGGAGGGACAGTACATAGATGACGCCTGATGAGAACCCTTGCAATTCGGGAAGCAGGGCGGGTTGTCGCACGGCGTGTGGAGAGTGTCACCACACCTCGGACAAATGAACTAGGGAGATCTGCAATATTTTTGAGGATGACCAAATTTGTGACATTTGAAACATCTCCGTGGGTGCGGGATGTATGACCGAACCGAGTGGAAAGTGAAACCAATCTTCACCCTGGTCGAAAGGAATGGTACACTAAAAGTTAGAAGGAGGCGAGGGTTGGGCACAGTGGGAGTCTCCTTATGGGGAGGGGACCGGTAGACATCTGTGACCGGAATATGTCGCTTCTTAAAATGTTCAAGAATGGCGTCAGGATCATCGTATTGCGGACATCGTCCGACGTGGAGACAACCGGTTGGTCGCCCAAATGGGAGTCGCCTGATGATCAGTCGTACTAAGAAGGTAGTCCAACTCGTCACTGATGACGAGATGGTTACGAGACTGAGGGGATGTGAAGTCGTCGAATTTCGATAAAAGTATAAAGGATAGGTTTCATTAGTGGGGGCACCCAGTGGTGGGTCCGAGAAAGGAAACAATTCAATAGGTCGAGGCATTTGGTAGCGAGTAGGCGGGCCCAACGGGTGAGGAGAAGCCCGATTTCTCATGCGACGCGAGAGATGGGGTAACAAAGGTGCAGAAGGCGACACAGGCTCACCAGGAAAATGGGGAGTGTCGACCAATAAAGCAGGAATCTGGTGCGTAAGATGATGCTGAAAGATGGTGAGTCGCACGAACCATTTCGTCTACTAGGCATCAAAGCCCTTACTTGGTCCCGGCCTAGGAGGAGCCAGGGAAATGCCAGTAGGGGGTACTGACTGAAGATGGAATCCGCCTTTCTTTAAAATCTTATATTTGCTTACAGGCGTATTCATATGTTAAACTTCTATGCAATATACTTCTCCACCGCAATAAAAACAAAATTAACAATAAAACTAATGAGACATAAAGAACAATATAACAGAGGGAAGTGAAGGGGAAACTATACATATGGGAAAGTGTCTTGTCCACGGCAGAAGGCTCAAGTCCAGAACCCGACACAACCCGCCCCGAAACATCACCCCGTAGGGAGGGCAGCGGATGTGGCCTCAGGAAAGCCCCCCGGAACTCCGCGACAGTCCCCTCCCATGAACCACATGGTACCCGAACGCGAAGCACGGGATTATACAACCAAGTGCCGGACAGCCTCCTCAGTGGTTAGCCCCAAGGCTCGGGTCCCCAACAATAAACGGCCCGGTCAAAAGCGAAAAGGATCGGTTTGTAACCTGTACCCTCATCCGCGGGGGAAGAAAGTTAGGGCGGACCCAGTACCCAAACAGGAACAAACACTCGGAAAGCCATAAGGGCCAACTGAAGGGAAGGAAAAAAAAGGGGGGGCCACTCATAATAGAGTGGAAGTACGTACAACAATACGTAAGGGGGAATTGGAGGCAAATAAGCCATTAAAATGAAAGCGAGAAAATACGGACCAAAAAAATCGGGGAATACACAAAACTAAAAAGAGGAAAACGTGCAACTTCGCAGATATCCAGAAAGGATATCTGAACCCCCTCACCACGGTAAGGTGGGCACGTTATCGAGGATAAATATATATATATTATAATATTATATATAATATATATATATTATTATATATATATATTATATATATATATATATATATATATATAATATATATATATAATATATATTATATATATATATATATATTATATATATATATTAAATATATATATATATATATATATATATATATATATATTAAGTAAATAGCTTTTTGTTGAAAGTGTGTGTTTAATACAGAAGAAAAGATAAATGAGCATGAGAGATTATTCTGAATATACAGAAATTTTTATACTCTTACATTATAATTTTATAATGTTAAAATTCGACCATTTGTTTTATTTTTCCAGATACGCTTTCTTACTTATTGTTAGAAAGTAGATTGGCAATTTTTGTTTTCAACATAAAAAGTTTTCATGTATTTCTTTGTTCAGCAAGAGATGTTTATTTTTTGCATAAAAGTGTTTGTGTTTTTTTAAATAAAAATTTCTCTAAAATTTACAGAAATTTCTCCCTTTCTTTTTCACCCACTTCTCTTTCTCTTCTCACATGCACACTCCCACCCATAAACTGCACCAATACTCACAACATTTACACAAAATTAAATACCACTTTTCAACTCTCACTTCAACGTCGCTAATCTTCATCATAATTACTCTACTTGCTCTCTTCTCTTTCATTTTCACTCCTCCTATCTTCATCTTCACTGCTCTCATACCATTAATTAAATACCACTTTTTTCTCCAAGCATCGAAACTCAACTTCTTTTTATCCGTTTCTTCATCACTCTTACTTATATCATCTTCACTATCATTTATCTCATCAGTAAACTTCTTACGCCCCTCTCTTATATCCTTCCACTCATTTTCATAAAATTAAACTAACCTCGTCGTAACCATTCTGTTTTCTCCAACTTTTAAAACCCGAAACAAGCTCCCTATCGTATTCTTCATATTCTCTATTGCATTGTTGTATCTCACTTTCATCCATACTATCCCTATCCTCTGAAGTATCTTGTATTAACACTTTACACTCTCCAACCACCCTCTTATCCTTACACACAAACTCCTTTTTCTCCGTCAACAACCTCTTTCACATCCACATCTTTTGTAATATCTACATTGTCTATCTCACTATGTTTCGTATCATTCTTACTACTGCCACTACCTTCAAGTTCCTATTATCCTTTGTCTCCAACTGCTTTCATTTTTTCCACTTTTGCTACGGACACATAGCATGACCTCTCATCTCCATAATCACCCTGTTTTCTCTCTCTCATACCTTTTTCAGTGGACCCCATATCACATATCTCCTCAATCGATTTCATAACTTTTTCCTTCTCTTCTTTTTCAGACATATAACCCATATTACCAGTATTTACACCAACGCCAATACCTCTACGAATTGGCCTTCGAAAATCACTATATACATATTCACCTAAATTACTCACTCTTCTCATAGTAGGCCTTTTCTATAATATAAGATTTACATG
Organism: Trachelipus rathkii; assembly: GCA_015478945.1. Lineage (NCBI taxonomy): Eukaryota > Metazoa > Arthropoda > Malacostraca > Isopoda > Trachelipodidae > Trachelipus > Trachelipus rathkii. The sequence continues at coordinate 18,229 of JABUQX010074804.1, read as the reverse complement.
CCTTTGATCAGTCATATACATATTACAATACTTTCATAAATGATACTCGGAACCACATGTCACACTTCTTTATATATCCTAATCTATTCTGTTTGTTCCTTGTGTTTTCACCCTCACTATATTCCTTAACATATCTTTCGTTGTCTCTCCAATTAGTTCTTACCTTCCTCTATTCACTACAGTTCCCAAAAAATACCCTTTTCTCACTTCTTTCATCCTTATACGCTGGTTTCTCATATTCTCTCACTGTGTTCTTCTTCTCACTACTTGTATTCCTCATCACATGTATTCTTTCGACATTTTGACCTCCTTTACTCACATCACGTCCATTCCGATTCTTAGGATTCCTCGGACACTTGCATGCAAAATGGAACTTTGAATTACAAACTATACACTCCTTAACATTACCAAACCTATCCCTGACATTTAATCTTTTATCATCTACCCACTGGACCTGCTGGACTCATTGCCATCTCTTCTCTTATCCATCTGATTTGTATACCATACATTACCTGCTTCTTCTACCACTTTCACTCTATCTTCACTCTCTTTTCCTAATCCCTCACATACATTCACCAAAGCATCACGAAAAGTTTTAAAATCCCACTCTCCCTTACCGAAATACGCTTATACCATCTGCCTTCGATTTGTACCAACATTAGCTCCCTGCAATAAATGTACACACTTTAAGTCCTCACCCAAATCCACTTTACCAACAGTCTTACACTTCTGTTCCACCAACTCATACCTGTTCACATATTCCCTCATCCCTCACACATCCGGTCATATATATCTCTCTGCTTCTCTTTTGCGTACTTTTCATCCAACTTTTCTATAATCGCATTTAACCTTGCTTCTTTACCCTAAGATTTCCAATCCAAATCACAAATACACTCGAATGCCTTGTCCCCTAAACAACCTCACCCACAGGTTTTTCACTCTCCTCACCACATGCGTCATACCAGACCTTCACTTTCTTTTTCTACATGTCATACACCTCTGTATTTGCTTCACCATCAAACCCTGGACATATACGACCACTACCTTCACCATCTCTACCCAGCTTTCACCTTAAACAAAAATACTCCACTACTATATACAACACCACTACCCTCAGAGCCTTCGCAAACTACGCTCTGCTACCACTTTCCATACCTGCTAAATGATGATTCTATTAGCAGAGATGAAATGACTGCTATAATAAACAAGAATGTCCCATTTTGAAAACTTAAATTAGCGAAAGACGTCAATTACCGATTAATTGGTGCATCCCTAATTCTTCTTCCTCTTAAACAAACTTCCACTTCATGTCAATTGGCCTTGAATAACCTTTTTAATCTTATGATTAGTTTAATTAATTTAATTTTTTTCTTTTTATCTTGAAACTTTTCTCATATCCCTCCTTTTCTTCATAATTTAAATCAATTCACCTTTCAATAAAGCATAGTATATCTCCTTTGCAGTTCCACCCAATTCTATTTATCTCCTACTTCACCTGCAAGCACTTCATGACCCCTGCTTTTTTTTTGCCTCTAATGTTATTTAATCGGAAAAATTTGTTTCTGGGAGGAAATTTTCAACAATTAAATTTAAAACTTAAAATCAGGAACTCGATTACAAAAGAAATTAAAATCTTTTGAAGGTGTTATCTTTCCCATAAATACTTCAAAATATTAAAAGAAATAAAACATTGCTTCTTAAAAAATTTATTTATAAAAAATATTTGTTCCAGGCTCGAATGGCATCTCGAAAATCAAAAGGTGATCCACCAGCTTATGCATGTGTTGTATCAGCCCCACCCCGTTACAGTTTTCTACAGTTTTACAGGTCAAAGAAGTCTTTTATGTCCGTGAACTCATTAGCAATGTTTGAAAGACAGAACAAGCGATATAAATGTCCTTTCTGTAGGCGGGAAGTCTTACTTTTTGGAATATGTAAGTCTTGTAAATCAAGTATTCAAAAGTAATTATTTCAAATATAATTAAATAATACTACACAAGATTCATTACTCTGTTAAAAGATTAATGTTCTATATTCTAGTCTATGTAGCAAATACATAAATATAACACTCATAAAAACAAAGTTTTTGATCACTTTTTTTATCTAGTCAAAGAAAAAACTGTGATAAAAGAGGCCTATTTATAAAAACATGATATTTATAACTATTGATATTGCCTTTGGAATGTAATGACTGAAAATTATTAAAACATTTTGAAATTAAAATCTTTTCTTATCCTTTGATCATTATTATTTATTATTAATTACAAAAATTATACAATTGTATTAAAACGTCTAAAAAAAATTTGCTTAGTTATCAATTTCAAGGTCTTTCCTAACCTCACAAAAACACAATGAAGTGACCCTCCACCCCGAAACAAACTAGATCATACACCGACATATAAATTTAATTAAATAACAGCAACTGCTTTATGTAAATTGTCTTTTTGTAACGAAAAGCTTGAACTTCAGAAATACTGGCAATATGGGAATAATCTTCATCCAACATGTATTTTTATTTAGCAAGGCAATTGGTACTCTATCCTAAAACTAAGATACTATAATATTTGAAAGACCTTCCCACACAAAAAAACATACATTTACAACTCGGAAAATTTATAACAACTTTCGCGCTAATAAATTGTAAAGATCACATATCAAAATATAAACCTTTTAATACGAAAAACTATATTTTTTGACATCATCAAAATAAAAGAAATTCCCTGAGTATAACATTAAAAAATATTAAAGCATTAGAGAGAAAGTTATTTGGTATATTCCCTAATACTTAAACATGTCTTTTAAAACCTTTCTTTCTGTTTAAATGTCAAAACTATATTTTATAAAGTTTTCCTAATTTCAATAAAGTCTTCCCTCTTTTGTGGCTCATACAGCAGCAACTCTGCATATGACAGAAGCAATTTTTTCCAATAGCAAACAATATCTTTTGTACGTAGATGGTCCCGAATAAAATTCCGACCTCGAATGGCAATTTCTTCAGCAATCTTATCATTTTCTCTAGCAAAATTAATTAATTCTCTGCAATGGAGAAATAAACTTATAAATTTTTAAAATATATGTTACTTTCACAAATGAAAATGAGCATTAATTATTATAGGATTATTAAAGAACTAAAACTGATGGTATAACAATTTTTCAATTCACGTTGTATAAGCTTAAATATAAATGAAGTTTCAAATAAAAGTCAAATTCTAATGTAAAATTATTTATATATTAGCAAAGCTTATGCGTATTTATACCATAATCATTTATACTATTGCGAAAAAATAATAATAAAATACTAACTTTAATTTATCCTCTGAAGCAGTAGATGGAACTGGAATGTAATGAACCCATGGTTTCAACTGTGGATAAAAGAACTCAATCCACTCATCTCCTACATGGTAAACAAGCGAATTACAAAGGAAAAGATGCTTTAAGCGGAACGATGCTGCTACTCCTCTGTAGTTGAACAAATACTTATAATGGCAATGTGACTCTAAAGGAACTTCCTTTGCGGGAGGGGAATAAAGCGTATCCTGAAAACCAATAACAATTATACAATTGAAAGAACAGAATTAAACAACATTATAAAGTGGAACAGATAAACAAACACGCACAAAATAATGCATAATCCGAAAATGAATAATCAATATTAAAATAGCATAAATGGGATTATTATCATTATGTTGTTCTATGTAAAATTAAGTTAGTGGGGGCTTGGATGGAGAGGAAGGAGATACGGAAGGAAGTGGGTAAAATTAAGAGTGAAAAGTTAATTGAACAAGGTAATAAGGATAAGTATGTAAGAATGCTCGGAAGTATCAGTTGAATGTGAACAAGTTGAAACTGAACAAATTTGGGAGCAAATGAAGGAAGCAATTGTTACCAGTGCAAAAGAAATATGTGGATGTACTAAAGTAGGAAGTAAGAATGTTAACAGTGAGTGGTGAAATGAAGAGGTGATGCAAGCGGTTAAAAGTAAAAAAGAAGCGTGGTTGAATGTACTAAAAGCAAATGATGAAGTTTCTCAAAAGAAACATGCTTGGAATTATATGAAGAGGAAAAAAGAGGAAATACTAAAAGGTGCATACGTACGAGAAAAAATGAGGAAAATTAAAGTTGAAGGAGGATGAATGGGGATTAACAAGGGAATAGGAAGCTCTTCTGGAAGGAAGCGCGAAAGTTAAAAAATGAAGAATAAGGGGAACCTGCTCAAGAATAATGAATAGGGATGTGCTTTTGTAACCGGATGAAATGGATGTGAAGGGAGTTAGGAAAGAACACTTCGAAAATCTTGATAACATTGGCAGTAACGAGAAGAGGTGAATAGCTGAATGTGTGTGATGGTTTGATAGTGCAATGAAGGAATAGGTATTTTGGGAGTGAGTTATTTGCAAGGAGGAGGTAATGGGGAGAGTGAGAGAGGAAGAGAATGGTAATCTGCAGGTAAAGATGGAAATTCTGGTGAAGATGATCAAAACGGAGGCGAGTATGGTGATTTGATTGGATCTGAAGTTGTGTAATAAAGCGTTCTTATGGAGGGCATAGGCTCGAGGATTGGAGAGAGCGAGTAATAGTTCCTATATAAGGGTAAGCGGAGATAAAGGAACTGTAGAAATTATAGGGAATTAGTTTATTGAGTAGTTGTAGGAAGATATATGCTGGTATTTGTTGAAAGTGTGCGTAAGGTTGAAAGAACTGATTGGTGAAGAACAAGGTTGCGTTTAGGAGTGGTAGAGATGTGTGATCAATCTTTACATTGAAGCAAGTGATTGAGAAATGAGGAGGGACAAGAAGAATAATTGTATTTTAGGTTTTATGAATTTGCAACAGAAGTTATGATAGGGTTAATAGGAAGCTCTATGGCAAGTGTTAGTGATATTATATATGGTGTTGTAGGCTTTTTGATGGAATCAAAAGTTATGTATGGACGATAGTTGAGGCGTGTGTAAGAATAAATGGTTGTCAAAGGTGATTGGTTTAGTAATTAATAGCGGGGTGAGACAGGGGTGTGTTATATCTCCTTGGTTATTCAATTTGCATTAGTCCGAGGTTATGAAAGAATTAGCAGGGGTGGCAAGAATTGTGTTAGAATGATGAGAGAATGGAGATGAGTGGAGGGTCCCCTACCTATTATATTGCGGATGATTTGGTTCTTTGTGGCGAATCTGAAGAGAGTTGTGAGGATTGGTAGATAGAGAGATTTAGCAAGGTGTATAAAAAGGAGGTGGTTTGAAAGTAAAGTAGATAAGAGTAAGGTTATGATTGTGAGTGAAGACAGTCCTCAGTGTGAAGTTATGTTAGATGGTGAGCAGCTGGAACAAGTGTCTGAGTTTAAATATTTTAGGGTATTGTTGGATTGAGAAGGACGGATTGATTTGCAGAGTGTAGGTAGGAAAGTTGTTGAATGGCAGAGGTGGCTGGTGCAATTAAAATCGTTGGTGAATGTAAAAGGGACTAGTCTGGAGTGCGCTAGGTACTTGCATGAGGGTATGTTGTTACCTGTGTATTTGTATAGTATGAGTGATATTATGGTCTGGAATAAGAAGTATAGAATCTTAAAGTGCAATGTGTTTCAGATGGACCAATCTTAGGGCGAACTAACGGGCGAGAAAATTGGGATTATAATAAAATGAACGTATAGAGAGTTGTGTCGTGTGAGAAAGGGGTAAACGAGAGAATAAATGAAAGTATGTTGAGATGGTGAGCAGCTTTATTATTTTTTTTGTCTGTTTGTTTTTGTCTGTTGTTTTTGTTTGGCTTGTAGGCTGTGTGTGCGTGTAGGATGGCAGGTTTGCTCAGGCGTGGACTTTCTATCGACTTTATCAACATTCGCGGCTTAAAATCTAACTTCTGAATCCGTGGAATATCACTTCTCTAACCTCTAACCCTAACCTTTTGCTCTGTCTGAAACTCAGATGGCTTAAGAATTCATCCTCTAAACCGTTTAAATGTATCTAACTACAACTAATTTCATATTTTTCCGTCTGAAGGGTGGAGTATGCCTATAAACAAAAACACTCCTGTAACACGTCTCGAGAATCCGAATCTCCTAACTTCGATGATTTCTAGGCTTAAAAATGTTTCTTCCTTCTACTACAATAATCTTGTGCTTCTTGCTTACTGTTCTAACAGAACAGATTTTCACGCCTTTTTGAATATCTTACTACTTCTCACAGATTGTTACATCTTCTCATCCAATACTGAGGTCCTCTATTTGGATTTCAATGTACACACACTGAATTGTTGGGGGTCCCTCTCATACTGATTTAGTGGGGGAGGAGGCCGAATCATTCCACATTTCCAACGATCTGGAGCAACTAATTAAAGAACCCACACCACATTCCGGATCGTCGCCAACCAATTTCTTGAAACACAACTTGGACCTATGTTCACCCAACTAGTCCTCTCTCTTTAAATACACTACTTTCCTTCTATGGGTAAATCTGACCACAAACCCTTAATATCTCTTAATTTTAATACTTTCTCATCCAACAGCTCCATCCTGCCCTATGCCGGTTTTCTGGCACTTTTGATCGGGCACGATTTGGGGGGCCTTTGCGTCGCTTCTACGCTAGCTATAATTGGAATGACTGCTTTGGATCTGATGAACGCTTCGGCTTTCGCCGATAAGGTGGGAGCTGTAATCGTTGATGGATGAGCAGGTCATTCCTTTCTTCGACTAAATCTTTTCTTCCTCATAAATCCATGGTTCGATCGTGCTTGCTCTCTGGCCATTCAGGCTAGATGGCACGTTGCGTATCGGGGGTGGAAAAATTCTCGTTCTTCCTATCACTCTTGCTAATTTTCATCAGCTTAGAATCGTTGTAGGGATACTCTTCGTCGAGCAAAGCGGCTTTCATCAAACGAAAGTGCGCTAAATTCCTTGATTCTCCTACTGAATAAATCTTTCTGGCCTCTTGCCAAAAAAATATCTCTAAAAACTCTGCTAATCTGTCTTTCCTCCTCTTATTCGTCTGATGGTTCTGTTGCTATTCTCCAAACTGAAAGGCAAATCTCTCGGCCTTCCTATTTCCTCTGGGGTGTAACTCAACCCAGGACGATTCTGGCATTCCTCCCTCCCCCTCCCTTCTTCTTCTCTCTAGGTGTCTATGCCATTGCCTGTGATTACAATTTGATCGGGTGCATGGGCTCCTGAAATCTATGAACGTTAAGAAGGCGGGCGGCCCGGATGGCATTTCCTTCCCCGAGTTTGAGGGAGTGTTTGCTTTCGTGCTTCCCCGGCCCCTCGTCAACTATTTTCTCATGTCTCAATACTAATACTTTCCCTCAGTGTTAGAAGGGCGCGAACATGTCCAACCTGTCCGAAAAAAAATTAAGCCACTCTGATCCTTCTAAACTATGCCCTATAGCTCTCACTTGTATTCTATCTAAGATTTTTGGAACCCCTACACAACTCTCATTTCTTAGACCATCTGGAGTCTAATTCACTTCTTTTCCGATCGCAGTACGGCTTCGCCGCTCGAGGTCTACTGGCGAATACTTTTCCTATCTAACTGATTATGGTTTTCCGCCCTCAGGAACTACGGGGAGACTTGGTGGTGGGGTTGGACATATCCAAGCATTTGACCGGTTATGGGCACGCGTCACTGCTCTCCAAGCTTCCCTCCTTTGGGGTTCCTCCTTCTCTTTGCTTTACTTATGTTCCAACATTCTTCTAAAAATCACTCTATCAACACCTTCTAATCTTGATCCCGATCTTCTTCTTTTCTGTCCCCTCTTATCGTTCCTCATGGTTTCTATCTTATCTCCTATATTATACCTGCTTTTCATTAATATCTTCTCACCTGACATCTAACTCTATTCACTCGTATGCGGATGACTCGACCCTTCATTCCATTCAACTCGATTTCAAATTCTGTAGTTATTTATTACTTTTAGAAGTGCATCTTCGTCTTAATCTTCCGATTCTTATTCTCGCTGAACCTGGTTTAGAATGGTTCCGGGTGGGGGGTCGCCCAACCTTGTGAAATCAATTCCTTAAAACCCAACTTCTGCAAATCTCCCTCTTTAAGACAATTTTTTCCTATACTCAAGCTCCTTCTACAAGTTCTATCAAAGTTCCTCTGACTATACCACTCATCATTGGTCTTAATATAAGCCAAACAAAATTTTCTGAAAACGCTCACATAACAATGGATTGCTAGGGGCGGCCTCCAAGAAAACTGGAGTTTCTGTTAGGCTGCAGAACTTTTTTTCTCTTCTCAGTGCTCCAGCTATACAGGGGCCTTCTCCGTCCTTGTATGGAGAGCTGCTCTCATATCTGGGGGGGCTCCGGTTTCACCCAGCTTTTGGATGGGTTCGAGTCAAAGCCAAAGGCTTATAAAACGTGTTCTGCCACTTTGCGCGCGATTTGTTGGTCTTATCTCTTTTCTATAGTACCGCAGCGGCAGCTGCTCGAGGGAACTTATCCTCGCGCGACTCCTTTAAGACGCCCTCGTAGCACAGGGTGCTGTGTCGGCCGGCATGAAGTTTTTGTGTTGATATTTGGTTAAGTCCAGGCTTGTTTCGCTTGTTGGTGCTTTCTTCTTTCCTTGCCACTCTGTTCTGTGGAATCTCTTCCATTTCTGTGTTCCTGCTAAATTTAATCCTCTCTCACTTTAAAGCCTGCGTTTCTGTGCTCATCTGCGTAGCTTGCGTTAGTTGATGAATAACTGATGTGTGCAACACCCCCTCCTTGAATAGGGCTCTGCCCGTGAGTGGTGGTGACAACTATAAAAAAAAAAAATGTGGAAAGGATGAATGATAGTCGGTTGGTTTTTAAGCGAGATGTATAGTGAGTGAGTGTGTTGGAACCGACCGGCTGGGAGACCGAAGAAAAAAGTGGATTGAGTCAGAAAAGGAATGTGAGTTTGGCAGAGACGAGAAGAAAGGTGCATGATAGGAGAGAATGGCGGGGTTTTGTGAGGTGTATGGTTGTGGCCCACCCTGGCCAGGGGATGAACGGCTATACACTTGACGCGATTACCATAGTGATTATCGTCCGCGGATCCCGTGAACCTAGGTGGGATATTCTGACTGCTGAGACGAGTTCTTACTACATTAAGGCTTAGTGAGGAGGCGGTAAGGCTGGGGCTTTCTTTTCGACTTTTTCATATTCTTCTACTGCTTTTCTTCCGATGCCATGTACGCACCTTACCCCCAGTCTTGGGGAGAAAAAGGTAGATGAATAATAATAAAAATAATAAAAATAATAAAAATAAAAATAATAATAAAAAGATTTTTTTTTTTTTTTTGAGTGGATGTACAGGGATCTCCACAGCACACAAAGATTCGGCTACACCGTGTTATGCAAACTAAACGACAGGGGAAATCCCTTAACGAAACAAAAGAGGAACAAGGTGAATGGTTAGATCTTAAGAAGATGTCGTCCATAGCGTAAGCAAAAATGCGAATCACTTTACGAAAATGAGGTGATTCGATAAGATGTGCTGAAGGCCGGATGCGGAAGAGTAAGTTAGCACACCGGGAGAACTTGCGTTCAAAAGGGTCGAGATGGCAACGCAATCCGCAAAGAGATGAACGACTGTGAGAGAACAATGGGAGGAGCAAAATGGGCAGGTTCGGGGATCCCCCCCGCGACATCAGAAATCCATGGGTGAGATTTGTATGACCAAGACGCTATCGAGCCAGGACCACCTCCAGGATGCGACTCCTCCTACTAGATGAAGACCACCGGCCAAGGACGGGTTGGACATTCCGATGTTTGGCCACACGAGCATCCTCCGCCCAACATGACTGCCAGAGAGAGGAAGCCCCGCACGCAAAGAGGTGAGAAATCTGTAGGCAGGGAAATGGCCCAGCGCCCACAGCAGGAGGAAGTTTGGGCACTTGACCACCCTGTGTGCAGCCGCCTGTTTGGCTTCCGCATCGGCCCGTTCGTTGCCAGGAACACCCACATGGGAGGGAACCCAACAGAACTCAATGTTGTGGTGCTGCGCTGGTAACAAGCAGAGGGACTGTTGAATGGCACAGACCAACGGGTTACGGGTTGACCGGTCAAGCAACGACTGGAGAGCGCTCCGAGAATCAGAAAAGATGGTATAATTACCCCCACGGGCGAAGGTACTGATCCTGTTCACCGCCATGGACATTGCTATTAGTTCAGCTGAAAAAAACAGACAAAATAGGTTACGCAACCAGAACAGAGATGCCGGGAAACACAGCTGAAGCTCCCAATACTTCCTCCGTCTTTGAGGAACTATCGGTTTGTAAACCGCGTAAAGAGTCGCTATGGACCTCCGCGTGAGATATAAGGGAATCCCTCAACAGCACCGGGGGTGAATCCGACTTATTCAAAGACAGGATCCCACTGCAGAGAGCAGGAGGCGGAGAGACCCACCCACTGTGAACGGGTAGAGGTAAAATCATATTGCATGACCGCTCGCTGAGGAATTTCGAGGAAAGCGAAGATGGAAGTAACAACTCCAGCAAATGGCCAATAATAAGGGTTGTCACGGACACGCTCTATTAATAGTGTCAAAGGCCGACGAAGGTAGGAAACCTTGAAGACGGATTAACAGCGGCACGATGAGCTGCCTCCTTCCGCAGGATAGGGCATCACCCCGCCTCCACCTCAGGCTTTCCCTCGGGAGAAGGAAAACGGAAATGCACCGTGGCAAATTCTCAGGACCTTCAGTCTTGAATTGGGTCAAGCAGAAAGCGGAGGTAGGATGGAAGTCGCCCATAATGGCACACCATAGTCTGTTTAGCCCGCACCAGCATGATGTAAAGGTGGAGCATGGTTTTTCGGTCCGCACCCCAGTCTTGGAGGTGAGGTGCCGTAAGAGATCCAAGGAACGCGGCAACTAGCTTTGAGTGAGGGAGGTAATATGAGGAAGGTACGTGAGGCGCTCATCGAGCAACAGACCCAGAAACCGCACCCTCGGCTCCACACGGATAGGGAGCCATAGAGGCGTAAAATGGAGGCGATTGTAGCGACCCTACGACGAAGATCTTTTCCGGAAGAGCACGCCGTAGTTTTCGACGTGGGAGAATGTAAGGCCACGCGGCACAGATCACCAGGAGGAAACCCTATCGATGGCAACCTGAAGTTGACTTTCCATACAAGGAAGTTTAGCTCCAGAGATTCAGAGATGATACAGGGCAAGATGATCAACATTAGATGGAGCAGCGCAACCGAGGTCGGGATGGAATCGACAATGAAATTTGAGGTAGTATGATGCGTAGTTACGATCTACTGACCTTATGGAATATCTTCTTATTCTGTGTTGACATGTAGGTCCTTTTCGTTTCAAAAATTCCTACCACTAGTCTGCTCCTAAAGCCGTTTAGTGGGTAATCTGTTGTTGTTGTCTCTTTTATATTGTCTTTGATATTTCCTTGTGATTTGTATTTCAAGTTTTATAATTCATGTAAATATTCTCTTTTAGATATCAATATCAGATTTTTGTTAATAAAATTCAAAAGGGCTTGCGACGTGTTATTTTTATATTCTTTAAATCATACATCTGTTTAGGGAGAGAAAAAGAGACAGGTGTCAGTATCAAAATCATAAAAAGGAATAATTTCAATATCGTAACTCTTAAAATATTTATTAATATCTTATCTTATTAGATGAAGAATATTCTGACTTCTGACAATACTCCTTCTTTCTTTCTTCTTCCTTCTTTATCTTTGTATTACTGCAGCCAATATCATCTAAAAATAATCAGTCTACACCGTTCTCTTTTTCCCCCAATCCTCTCTGTCAATTTACATTTCTGACATAATGTACTTTTGAATGATATTCTTTTTTACTCCTTCGCGTGTAAAAACATCCGCAATCTGTTCTGATCTTGGTATCCAATTTATATTTTGTATTTCCTGTTTTTCCATCATTTGTTTTAATCTAGCAATATCTATTCTCAGTACTTTATTACTGGTTGACGTATTTGCTTTCACTATTCTTTCTAATGTACGACTATCAGTGTAAGCCTCTATGACTATCTCGTCATCGATCATTTCTTGCCACATAGTTTTTATAAATATAGCTTCTTCTACACCTTCCGTGAGTGCTTGCGTTTCTGCTTCGATAGTGGATCGTGCGACCCTAGGTGCTATTTTTGATTTCCAAAATATGGACATTTGTTCCCTTTTCCATCTGTTATTGCCACTATGTATCCGATTTGAGATTTTCCTTCAGCTCTATTTCCCAGCGATGCATCTGAATACACTTCTATCCTTAATTTCTTTCCCCGTAATTTCATCATTTTCACTTGAGTATTTTGGCTTTTTAATCTCTTTACACATCTTACAATTTTTCTCATATCATGAGCTGTGATGTTTCCATTGTTCCCTTTACTGTTGATACTCACGTCGAAAGCTACATCGGGTCTGGTATGCTGGGTTATCCAGTTCAATTGGCCTATCACCGATCTATACTCAGTTTTTTCTTTTTCGTTTAATACTCTTTCTTCTAAGTATTTCTCCTCTTCAGGTATTTTTATCTTCTCAATATATTTTGTTTGGTCTAACATAATATCTTCATGCGATTGCTTGACATTCACTCCAATATACTTGAATTCACTTTGATCTTCACTCCCTATTTTTAATTTTTCTTTAAATCTTCTCCAAGATTTTACTTATAAATACGTCATTCCCTCCAAAGAAAAAGTCATCAACATGAGCACACATGATGCCTATCAGTTCGTCGTTCTCTTTCCAATAAAACAGGGCCGGATCATATAAACTTTTAATCCCTTTTAGATCACTGAGGATACTCACCACACTCTCATACCATACTTTAGCTGCATCTCTGAGACCATATACCGCCTTCTTCAATTTCCATACTTTCTCTGTTCGAGCCTCTCTTGGAGGCTTTATATACACTTTCCTATCTATTGATTTCCCTTGCAGATACGCAGTTTTCACATCTATAGATTGAATTTTCCAGTTCTTTTTGTTTATTATGGCTGTACATAATTTAAGAGTTTCATTAGAACAAGTTGGAGCATCCACCGTTATATCTTTATCTTCTTCCTCAAATCCTCTTGCCACTAATCTGGCTTTACATTTTCTTTCATTTTTTACGATCTTTTCTGTCACTATCCATTTTGTGCTAATTAGTTTTTGACCAACAAATTTTACTTCTTCATAAACCTCATTGGTCCTCCAGTTTTCCATTTCTTTGACTTTCGCTTCTAACACTTCCTCATCTTCAAAACCTATATAGACCTCATAATCGTCTTCTATTTTAATTGTATCATAATCTCTTAAATCTATCCAGTTGACATCTCCAGTGGAGTTGTCTTTTACATTGTAACAGTCACTCCATCTTTGGCTCGTAGCTTTTCCTGCTCTCCCCAATATAGTCACTTCTCGTAATTTCCCTTGTGTGTCCTTTAGAATATATCTTTTATTCTTCTCTATTCTGGTCTTTGTTTCTTTTCCTTGCTTATTCTCTTCTCGTTGATCTTCACCAGACACTCCTGGTTCATTCTCCCCTTCTGTACCTTTTGCTTCTGTTCTCTCTCCATATTCTTCTTCTCTTTCCTCCCATTCATTTGTTTCTTCATTTTCCAATATATCCTGTTCTTCTTGGCCGTCTTCAGTAATCTCTTCTTCTTCAACCATTTCTTCTATTACTTCATCGTCTGAGTCGTAACCCTCTTCAATTTCTGAACTGTCTGGATCTTGTTCTATTGTTCTTTGATCTGTCTCTTCTCCTCCCTCGTCCTTTGTTTTTGTTGCTTCCTCTTTCTTTTTCGCTATTCTGGTGATGTGCACTCTAGCTATCTCTCTAAGTGTACTTCCTATAATTGCACCAGCAAACCATCCACCATTTCACAACTTTCCTACTACACTCTGCATCATCCGTTCCCTTCTCATCCAACAATACCCTAAATATTTAAACCTCAGACACTTTGCTCCAGCTGCTCCCCATTTAACATAACTTCACACCGAGGACTGTCCTCACTCACAACATAACCTTACTCTATCTACGTTTACTTTCAAACCCTTCCTTTTACACAACCTGCCAAATCCATTCACCAATCCTCTCTCAAACCTTCTTCAGATTCGCCACACAGAACCAAATCATCCGCATATAATAGGTAGGGCACCCTCCACTTCATCTCCATTCTCCCCTCTCTACACTACATCTATCACCAACATTAATACATACACACAGATCCTCGCCGTCGTGGCGAGTTTAACCCATCCATATTACAAATTGAATAACCAAGCAGACATAACACACCCTGTCTCACTCCGCTATTAATCCTAAACCAATCACCATTGACACCATTTATTCTTACACGCTTCACTATCGTCATACAATTACTTTTGATTTCCATTCAGAAGCCTTACCACCAACACCATATATCACTAATACCTGCCATAAAGCTTCCCTATTAACTCTATCATACGCCTGTTGTAAATCCATAAAACCTAAATATAATTTATTCTTCTTCTCCCTCATTTTCTCAATCATTTGTTTCAATGTAAAGATTTGATCCACACATCCTCTACCACTCCTAAACGCACCTTGTTCTTCACCAATCAGTCCCTCAGTCACTCGACGCACTCTTTCGACCAAAATACCAGCATATACCTTCCCTACAACACTCAATAAACTTATTCCCCTATAATTTCTACAGTTCCTGCTCTTGATCCTTTCACAAGTCATACAATTTCGCCGAAAATTAGAAGGTCGTTTACGGCGATCACGACCATCTCCGAGGCATGCATCAGCATTCCTAGCAAGAAATAGGTGGTAGTGGGCAGCCAACCCAACTACCACCGCCCCTTAGTCGACTTCTACGACACGCAGGACATACGATGTGGGCAATTCTTTCTCCCCCGCACACAGGGATATGAGTAGTAGGGATTTCTGTAAGGTGTTATCTAAAAGTGGGGTGTGTACTTTAATTTCATGTGTATATGATATGTGGGATAAATGGTGGTTAGTAAATGTTTGCCTGGCGAGGATGAGTGTGTAAGGAATATGAACGCAAAAGAGAAGGGCGCACCATAATATATATATTATATATCTAATATAATTTATCTCTAAAATATATATATAATAAATATTTTATATATATATATATAATATATATATATATATATATATATATAATATATTATATATACCGAAGAAAAAGTGGATTGAGTCAGTAAAGGAATGCTGGAGGAGAGAAATGTGAGTTGTATAGGCGAGAAGAAAGGTGTATAACAGAGTAATGCGGAGTTTTGTGAGGGGGTATTGGTTGTGGCCCACCTGGGCCAAGGGATAAACCCTTACATTGACGATCTACCATAGTGAAGGGTCCATCACGGTCCCATGAAGCTCTTAGGGTGGATTTTTTGACTGCGACGAGTTCTCATAATTAATGGTACAGAGGGGGCTGTTAAGGGCTGGCGCTTTCTTTTCGAACTTTTGTCCATATTCTTTCTACTGCTTCTTTTTCCGATGCCCATGCTACGCACCCTTTTACTTCCCAATCTTTGGAAATTTAAAAAGGAAGATTGAAGAATATATATATATAATATATATATATTTATATATATAATATATATATATATATATATATATATATATATATATATATATATATATATATATAAATTATATATATATAATATATATAATATATATATATATATATATATATATATATATATATATAATAATATAATATATATATATATATATATATATATTATATATATCATCATCATCATATCATCATCAATCATCATCATCAT
>JABUQX010074803.1:42500-46166 GCA_015478945.1 Trachelipus rathkii | reverse complement strand
GTGGTCTTTGTAGACGTTTACAAGCTGCACACTTTCGTACGGCGCCACTAGCTGCCTTGCCTCGTTCCCGAGTGGTAGAAAGCAAACCGTTTACGGTAATCGGAGTGGACCTCACAGGCTATTTTAATGTCAAAGTTCCTAGGAACGAAGTGACTAAAAGCTATGTGGTCTTGTTCACTTGCGCGGTGACTAGAGCGATACATTTAGAACTAGTCTTCGACAACAGCACCGAGTCATTTTTGAGAGCGCTACGCCGGTTTATCGGGAGACGAGGAACACCCTCCGTAATATACTCTGACAACGCAACGTATTTCCAAGCAGCATCCCAGCACTTAAGGGACTTATGGGAACTACCCTCCGTGAAGGACTTCCTAACCCAGCATTCCATCACCTGGAGATTCAATCCCGCCAGAAGCAGTCATTACGGCGGATTCTTCGAACGTTTAATAGGCCTGACCAAAACCCATCTTCGGAAGACCCTCAAAACTTCTCTAGTTAGTTATGAAGAGTTCAATACGGTGCTTGCGGAGGTGGAATCTGTGGTCAACTGCCGACCCCTCACCTACGTGGGCGACGAGCTCCACTGCGAGGAGCCCCTCACTCCTTCCCACTTGTTGGTGGGGTACAAGCTGAATGCCCTTCCAGTCCCTGAAGAATTACTTGAACATGATGCCACCTACAGGGACCCGGTGAAGGTCAACAAGAGGTACAAGTATTTACTCTCCCTCATAGCTAAGTTTCAGTCTGCTTGGAGCAAAGACTATCTGCTCAGCCTGAAACAATCTTGGAATGTCTCCAACCGCCCTGACGTTAAGGTCGGAGACGTAGTTTTAATTGAGGACGATGGTCCTCGTCTAAAGTGGAAACTGGGCATCATCAAAACCCTTTACACTTCCCCCGATGGGCACACCCGTTCGGTGTTGCTCAGTACGAGTCGTGGTGAAATAACAAGGGCCGTTATCCACTTGTACCCTCTGGAGATACACTCCAACCTGCCCTCAGATCCATCCCCGCCAACCGAGGCTCCCCAGGCATCGGCCTCTCCTCCGGAAAGGCCCCTACGACGAGCACACGTGTTGGCCAAGCAGAGAATACGGGCTATCCTTTCCGACGAAGAATAGCCCCCTGCCTATCAACCCCCCCTCCGTGTCCGGTCTGTCCAGGTTTGACACCACCCCACTTTTTAAATATAAAATCCCTAAAGCTTTTCTTTTCTCCTTCTTCTCTCTCTCCTTGGACCTCCCCTGGCCTTGACCTTCCTTACCCGGGGCGATTCTACAGTGAGACGACCGGGGGGGGGGGGAGTTCGGCATCTGGGGGGGGGAGTTTAAGTCGGTGGAAATTGAAGAATTTCAACCAAGCCATGTAAAAAGATAAATGAGAATATGGCGAAATATCGTTCCGGACCTCTTCGGAAACAACCATAACGGGATTCGTCCGAATAACTACATATAACTCCTAAACACAATAACGACAATGTTTTTGAAACAAACAACCACAATATCCTTTGAAACATTTGAAACAATAGCGAACCCTGGGTTGACGATGGGAAAAAGACCGTTACGAAATTCAAGGAAGTTGGTCAATTAAGATGAATGCCTTGTCAAGTAATAGAAAAACTTTGGAGATTTCTTTACAACAAAAGCAGGAAGTTTGCGGTTCTGGACAAAGATAAGATTGACGATATTTCTACTTTTAGAAAATCTTAATTGCATAACGGATTTTCTGAAGTTCAGGACTGGGACAGAAGTGGGAGGAGAGTTCCCAGAGAATTCGACTTTTCATTGGTTATCGTAAAAGAAACTGGAGCGTTAATTGGCCGGAGGGAACTGAAGAACCTGCCCAGACAGAGGGTACTAGCCAACGGTTGAGCCGCAGGCTTACGTTGTAAATACCCGGGGGCGGAGATTCTAATTTGGAATAGGAATGCACTTTTTCGAAAAACAGTTCAAGATATTTTTTCTGGAGTGAGGTTGTTTTTATCTGGCAGTGTCCGAGATATTAGTTCTAAAACACAAACTAAGTGACTATGAAACTCTTTGTTCATAAAATTGTATATATTTTATTAAGCATCGACGCAATAAGAAAATTCGCTCACATTTTCTCTCTAGCATCATGCCTAAACCATAGTGTTAATATTTCTCGCTTGCTTTATTCACTTCAAATTTAATACCGCTGTAATATAGCCATCGGTCGTTTCTAATCTTAATTTTAAATTGCCGCGTCAATAACTGTACACAAATCGTTCTGCTCGGGAAATGAAATCCAGTCTAAGGATTTTGCCTCTCTATTTTCAAGCGGAAAGATTGTGAAACCTTTGCGCTAATATGTGTTTTGTACATAAATAGTGATCATTTCTTTGTATATAACTTGTTTATGATTAGAATAGTCGTAAAATTGGGTTACCGAGTATTCTTCAAATTCATGCATGCTGCTCACGCCCATATAGGTAATCGTCGTTCGTTCGATCACAAGATGCTATGATAGGTCGTGCCTATTGCGGGGAGTATATTTTTCTGATTTAACGAGAGAAAGGTAAGAAAATCCCGGCCATCTGAAGGCGGATGTTGGTAAATCGTAGATGGGTTTGAAATCGTCTTCAATGGGTAAGTACGGAATTTTCCTTCTCCTTTTTTGTGTTATCTGGTAAAGATTCTATTCCACGAATCAACCAGACAGACTCTCGGTTGAGGAAACATACAACAATCCCCCCCTCCTTGTGGCAGTGTATATGTTCTGCGATTTCATCATTTGCGTTCTATTTGAGTGATCGAGCCTACTAGCGAGACTAGCATCTGTTTACAGGTAGCGCTCTCACGCGCGCCGCGTTTCTCCTAGTGCTTAGATTCCTAATCTTAAGAAGGTGAATGTATGAAAGCGACCCAATCGAATCTGTACCTCACACCACTGGAATTGGGTCGACACACCCACTTTAATTTAAAATCGCACAACATTCTAATTGCTGTCCATCCTGTAGAACTATCGTTGATTACTAACATTTTGACGTTGCAAACACCTAACCATTAACAGTCTTATTTCGACTTCTTTAACCCACTTTCTCTTCATTCTGTGCATGAACTCTCGACTATATTTCTCCTCTAAAAGGACTCCGGTTCACCATACCGGGATCGGTGAAGTTATGGCATGCAACTAAAACCGAGGCAAGGGGGTCTTCTGCCCCCTTTGGGGGCATCTTTCAATTCTAATCTCAAATAGAGTGTGGTGTTGTATGTCATCTGTCATAACTCTTCCTCTCGCGTTTGAATGATAATTGGTGTGATAGATCGGTATCTTACTGAATCTCAACATCTCTCCCTGCATATATATCCACACTCATATGATATATTTTTATGACACAAATACTATACCTAAAATTGGCCAGAGAATTCCGCCTTTTCCTTCTATTCGAATGATAGTATTATCAGAGAATAATCAATGAAGGTGGGAACTTTGGGAAAATGTATTGACAAATTATAGGGTAACACAAAACAACATATACAGTCCACTTACATCTCCTTTCATTAACTTCTTACTCTATCTAATTTGCCAAGACATTAATTTGGTCCTTATACGAAACAGTTTGGTCAAGATGTAACAGTCTTGGAGTACCATATCAAGGGTAAGGGTTCAAACCCACTTAGGACCATTACAAATATACAAATAATT
>JABUQX010074803.1:17500-25000 GCA_015478945.1 Trachelipus rathkii | reverse complement strand
ATACCAATGGGTCTAATTTTGATCCAACGCACTTGATGGCTTTGATGTTCCCAATCACAGTAGAATATCTAGGGATGTTCATTAGTGTTCTATGAGTATTAGATCAGTGCCAGGGGTGAGTGCCAGTGAGTGCCAAGTGAGTCTCTATATCTCGAGTGCCAATCTCGAGTGCCAAGTGAGTTGCCCAATGTGAGTGCACCATAGTGCCAAGGAGTGCCACATAGTGCCCAAACTGAGTGCCACTTTATTCAAGCCTTTTCTAGCCTCCCCTGCAGCCTAGAATAGCCCTAATATGGGTGTCTACCCCTAGGTAATAAGGTATGAGGAATCGATTGGTGTATATTACAATCTGCTAGAATGCTTCCTACCATGAGTTAGTATTTTTATAACACTTATAAGCACTTACACTCGCCATAGACACTTACACTAGCCCATATACACTTACACTCACGCGCACAGGTACACTTACACTTACACTCACACACTCGAAGCTCAATTTTGTTGCCTCATCTTTGATGACTCATCTTTGATGAAGTCATCTTGGATACCACCTATATTGATGATTCATCTTTGATGACTCATCTTTTGTCTACCTCTAGATCATAAGCTGCCCACCAAGCCGCAGCAAGCCCCCTCCCCGCAAAGGATGGAGGCCCCGCACCCGTAGCTGCAACCCGCCGAGCGAATGAAAAATATATATACACTATAAGTCATTCATTTTTTATTTCCATACTTAAACATTTCAAAGAATTTCTTTTCAAATATTTACTATGAGTCATTCATTTTTATTTCATACTTAAACCATTTTTTATTAAAAAACATTTTCGCGAACCTAAAACTGTAACTCATTACAGACCTATTATTTAACACATATATTTATTAACATTATTTTTACTTAATACTTTTTACTTAATACTTTTTAATTTATAAATTTTTAAAAATTAATTAAGAAGAAAAAAAAAAACCAGAGTGTCTGATAAATAAAACATATTTATTTTACTACAACTGTTACGAACCAAAAATTTTATGTAAAACATTAACATTAATACCTTAAAAGCAGTAAACCAGTAAATCAATAGAGGTGTTACCTACCACCTAGGGGGGATTAGTATGCTTTTGTTTTACTGCTTACTGCTTTAACTCATGTTTTTACTGCTTTAACTCATGTTTTACGCATAAACTTATATGTT
The DNA here is from genome assembly GCA_015478945.1 of Trachelipus rathkii. NCBI lineage: Eukaryota > Metazoa > Arthropoda > Malacostraca > Isopoda > Trachelipodidae > Trachelipus > Trachelipus rathkii. The sequence continues at coordinate 23,810 of JABUQX010074803.1, read as the reverse complement.
TTTACGTATTTATATAAACAAATTTTTTTGTATATTTACATACCTTTAAAGCAGTAATCAGTAAATTCAATAGAGGTGTTAACCTAACCACCTAAGGGGATTAGTATTGCTTTTGTTTTACTGCTTTTACTGCTTTAACTCATGTTTTACTTGCTTATAACTTCATTTTTACCTGCTTTAAACTTTATATGTTTTACCTGCTTTCAACTCATATATTTTTTAACGTTACATACCTTAAAGCAGTAAATCAGTAAATCAATAAGGTGTTACCTAATCACCAAAGGGGATTAGTATGCTTTGTTTTACTGCTTTACTGCTTTGACTCATGTTTTACTCTTTAAACTCATGTTTTACTGCTTTAACCTACACTGCTTACTGCTTTAACTCTCTGCTTGACTGCTTTCTCTCTCCTTTACTGCTTTAACTCTCTGCTTACTGCTTTAACTCACATGTTTACGCTTTAACTCAATATTTATTAACATTATGTTTGTTATTTTTTTAAATACTTTATTTATTTATTATTTACTTTTTATTTATTTTTATATTATTTTATTTATTTTTATTATTTTATTTTTATTTCTTATTATATACTATGTTATTTACTTCAGGCCCTATTGTTATATTATTTTAGAAACACACATACAAACAGCGCCACACACACACACACAACACACACACACACACACGCACACAACTTACACTATACACACATCACTATGACACTTATAACCCACACATTCACTATGACACTAATTACCCATAGACACTTACATTTAACAGCTTTACACATCGGTCACCACACACACCACAACACACCCACACTTACCACTTATACAACACAATCACTAGTGATACTTATTAAACACACATTCACTATGACACTTTCATTTATCCATAGACACTTACACTTACAGTTACACTCACACACAGATTTACTTAAACACTCACACAGAGTTTACTTACCACTCAACACAACAGGATTTACTACACAGCACAGTTTACTTACACTCGCACACAGATTTACACACACACACACACACCACAACACACACACACACACACAAAAAACACCACACTCACACACCACACACACACACGCACCACTCACACACACAATAACGTATAATTTATTAAAAAACATTTTATTTTTAATTAACATGTACGTTATATTACTCATTCAAATATAACTAAATTATTTCAAAGTTTTCCTAAAAACTCTATAAATAAATCAATCATTATCTTTTGAACAAAGAATTTATTATTAATGTTAATACTTTTTGTTTAAAATTTTATAACTATCAAGTTTTTAAAATAACTTTTACTAAAATTTTATGAAAAATTTTATTTAAAAACATATTTAACGTACCTTAAAGCAATAAAATCAGTAATCAGTAAGAGTTCAGCCCCTACACCCCTCTACACCCAAGCCTATGCCACGCTTTGTTCTATTGACTTACTGCTTTAACATCAGTCTTTTCCATGTAATAAGTATAAAAAATAACAAAATAATTTCTTCTCTGCTAACATAACATGTATTTTATTAAAAATCATTCTAAGTTTTTATTTAAAAATAACAACTTATTCACTTACATTTATTTATTATTCACTCGATGTTAACTAAAAAATATTCAAAGTTTTTAAATAATTCGGGATTTCTTTAATCTATTATATTATTATTATCTATGTACAATTGACAATCCATCACGAGAAACACAACAGCCGCCCACTCCCGTTACAGATACCAAAACTTGACCTCTACTCTGGTAAAAATGTGTTGAAAATAACTCACTTAGCCTAAATATTAGGATAATCCTTTTGTATCCCGGGGCGGATGTAAGCCTAATTCCAGGTCTAAATATATTTCAAACTGACCTTTCTCTGTAAATGTGCTGCAATAACTACGTTAGGCCTAAATTTAGGCCTAAATTAGGATAAGCCTTTTTGTAGACGGACTAATTTAATCCTAATACCAGGTCAAAGGTAATTCCAGTATAGACAAGAATCATTTTATTATTATTTTATTAAATATTATTTCAAACTGAAACATGCTGCATCGGTAAGATCCTTTAAGCAGGTAAAAGGGAATGTTTTCCTTACTTGTGACTGGTCGAGTAGTTTCCCCTAGTTCATAAGCCTAACCCACCAAGGCTCAGCATGAGCCCCACCGGCAAAGGCAGCCAACCCGCACCCCGATGGTGCGTCCCGCCGCGTCCCCGCACCCGCGCGCTTGCGCCCGCAGGCGCAATATTTTCCCGCGTTTCCCGCCCGCCGCGTTGCCGCCCGGCGCAATAATTGCGCGGTTGTGACGTCGGCTGTTCCGGCATGCGCAATATTCCCGCTTCCCCGCCCGCCGCGTGTGTTATTTACTTCATGCCTATTGTGATTATTATTTAGAAAACACACATTCACCACAACACACACAACACACACACACACACACACACACACACACACACACACACCACCACACACCACACACTCCTACACAATAAACGTATAATTATTTAAAAACATTTATTTTATTATTATACTTAGTGTGTATTTACTTCATGCCTATTGTTTATTATTATTTACTAGACACACACAACACCCACACACACACCACCACACACACACACACACACACACACAACACACACACAACACACACACACACACACACACACGACACACACACACACACACGCACACTCACTTACACACTTATAACGTATAATTTATTAAAACATTTTATTTTTTTATTATTGACTTAGTGTTAATTTAACTTCATGCCTATTTGTTATTATTATTTAGAACACACATACACCCACAAACACACACCACACACCACACACACACACCCACACACACACACACACACACACAACGCTTCACTACAACATATAAACGTATTAATTTATAAAACATTTTATTTTATATTAATACTAAGTGTTATTTACTTCATGGCCTATTTTAAATATGCAAACCTGCCATCACACACACGCACACACACACACACACACACATAGACACACTCACACACACACACACGATACCTCAGCTTTTTGAGGCCTCAACTTTGATGCCTCAGCTTTGATGACCCAACTTTGATACCTCAGTTTTGATGCCTCAACTTTGATGCCTCAGCTTTTTGATGCCTCAAAGTTGATGCCTCAGCTTTTATGCCTCAGCTTTGATGGCCTCAACTTTAATAACTTAGCTTTGGTACCTCAGCTTTGGTGTTTCATCTTTGATGACTCTCTTTGATGGTACCTATCTTGATACCACCTATATTGATGATTAATCTTTGATGAAGTCACTTACCATAACACTTACACTTACATTATACACACATTACACTATATCTCTATTCACACATACGCACGTACACATAGACACTTACGTTCACCCCTAGACACTTACACCAGCTCAGCACACCACCACACACAATAATATATATATTATATTATATATATATAATTATATAGATATATATATATATATATATATATATATATATATTATATACATAACTATAAATATTATATATATATATAATATATATTTCATTCGCGCGGAATATTGCGCCTGTGGCCGCACGCGCGGCCGGTGGAACGCGGCAAATATGCGCCTGGCGGCGCACGCGGCGGCGGGGAGCGGGCGGGGACGCACCAGCGAGGTGCGGGGTTGGCTTGCCTTTGCGGTGGGGCTCATTTGCTGCAGACCCTGGGTTACGCTTACTGAACTAGGGGAAAACACTCCGACCAATCACAAGGAAGGAAAACATTTCCTTCTTAACCGCTTAAAGGATCTTACCGATCAGCATGTTTCAGGTTTGAAAATATTTATAAAAATAATAATAACAATATTCTCTGTCTAACTGGAATTTACCTTTTTACCTGGTATTAGGATTAAATAGCCCGTCTACAAAAAAGGGCTTATCCTAAATTTAGGCCTTAAAATTTTAGGCCTAACCTATTATTGCACCACACTTACAGAAAAAAGGTACAGTTTGAAAATATATTTTGACCTGAATTAGGCTTAAATCGCCCCGGGATACACAAAGGAATGATTATCCTAAATTTAGGCCTTAAGTAGTTATTTCAACACATTTCACAGAGACGAGGTCAGTTTCGTATCTCTAAGGAGTGCGGGTTGTTGTGTTTTCTCAGTGATGATGTCAATGTAATAATTAATATATAATGAATAATAATATAATAATAATAATAATAATAATAATAATAAAGAAAATCCGAAATTATTTAAAAAACTTTGAAAATTTTTAGTTAATCCAGTGAATAATATAAATGTAAGTGAATAATTGTCTATTTTTAAAATAAAAACTTAGAATGATTTTAATAAAATACAGGTTATGTTAGCAGAGAAGAACTCTATTTTGTTATTTTTATACCTATTACATGGCTAAAGAAGATGTAAAGCAGTAAGTCAAAAGAACAAAACGTGGCATAGCTATGGTGTAAGAGGGGCTACGGGGCTGACCTTACTGACTTACTGATTTATTGCTTTAAGGGTACGATAAATATGTTTTATAAAAATTGTAACAATTTTATAAAAGTTATTTAAAACTTGAAATAGTATAAAAAATTTATAAACAAAAAGTATAAACAGTTAATAATAAACTCTTTGCTCAAAGATAATGATTGATTTTTTATAGAAGTTTTAGGAAACTTTGAAATAATTTAGTTAATTTGAATGAATAATATAAATGTACATGTCTTAATTAAAAATAAATGTTTCATAAAATATAACGTTATATGATGTAAGTGAGTGTTGCGTGTGTGTGTGTGATTGATGTTGTTGTGAGTGTGTTGTGGTAAATCTGTGTGCGAGATGTAAGTAAATCTGTGTGAGTGTAAGTAAATCTGTGTTGGAGTGTAAGTAAATTGTGTGAGTGTAAGTAAATCTGTGTGTGTGTGTGCAAGTGTAAATGTAAGTGTCTATGGGTAAATGTAAGTGTCATAGTGAATTGTGTATAAGTATACATAGTGAAGTGTTGTATTAAGTGTAAGATGTGTGTCGTGGTGTGGTGTGCGTCTGTGTGTGTGACGCATGTGTATAAGTGTAAATGTAAGTGTCTATGGTAAATGTAAGTGTAAAAGAATGTGTGTATAAGTTGTAAGTGACAGTGCCGTGTGTGTGCGTGTGGTTGGTGTGTGTGTGTGTGTGGTGACTGGTGCTTGGATTGTTTTCTAAATAATAATAAACAATAGGCCTAAAGAAATAACACAAGTATAATAATAAAAAAATAAAAATAAAATAATAAAAATAATAAAAATAATAATAAAAATAAAAAAAAATAATAATAAAATAAATAAAAAGTATTAAAAACCAAAATAAAAACATAATGTTAATAAATATATGAGTTAAAGCAGTAAAACATGTCAGTTAAGCAGTAAAGCAGAAAGTTATAAAGCAGAAAGCAGAGATTAAAGCAGCAAAGCAAGAGAATGTTAAAGCCAGTAAAGCAGTGAGTTTAAAGCCAAGTACAAACATGAGTTAAAGCAGTTTTTTCTTCTTACTTAAAAAGCAAGTAAAGCAGTAAACAAAAAGCATTTACTAATCCCCTTGGGTGTTAGGTAACACCTCTTATGATTTACTGATTTACTGCTTTAAGTTATATGCTAACGTTAATAAATTTTATTTAATGGCACTTTTATTTGCCAAGTTTTGAAAGAACTTAAATTAAAGTTCAACAGCCATAAAACATGAGTTAAAGCAGTTAAAACATTGAGTTAAAGCAGTAAAGCAGTTAAACAAAAAAAACCATACTAATCCCCCCTAGGTGTTAGTAACACCTCTATTGCTGATTTACTATTTACTGCTTTAAGTATGTGAATGCTAATAAATATATGAGTTAAAAGCAGTAAAACATATAGTTAAAGCAGTAAAACATGCAGTTAAAGCAGTAAAACATGAGTTAAAGCAGTAAAGCAGTAAAACAAAGCATACTAATCCCCCCTAGGTTTAGTAAACACCTCTATTGATTTACTGATTTTACTGCTTTAAAGTATGTAATGTTAATGTTTTTAATAAAATTTCGTACATTGTAGTAAAAATAAAATGTTTATTTATCAGACACTCTGGTTTTTTTTTATATTAGATACAATTTCTAAAAATTATAAAATTTAAATATTAAGGAAAAATACCATGTAATAAATATATGTGGTAAATAATAGGTCTGTAATGAGTACAGTTTTAGGATCGCAAAATGTATTTTTAATAAAAAAATGTTTAAGTATGAAATAAAAATGATGACTCATAGTATATTAAAAAGGTATTCTTTGAAATGTTCGAGGATGAAATAAAAATG
>JABUQX010074803.1:2500-12500 GCA_015478945.1 Trachelipus rathkii | reverse complement strand
TTAAATTTATTTAAGCATATACTGTTTATTAGGAATTACAATTAAAAGAATTTTCCAAGAGTGCAAAAAAGCTTGTTAAAACAGCAAAAAAAAAATCCAAGCAGTTTAAACCATACAAGAACGTAGTATGATTAAAGCGTAACATATAAAGCAGATACATAACTCTATAGTGATTAAATCATGCATTTCGTAACATATATTTTTGTTTTTCCGTTTTCTTAAAATTTTTCTATTTTTATTTTCTTTTCTTGTATAAGATAACATGGAACATGTTAAGACTATAATATAAAGTAACATATAAATGTATAAACGATTACAACCTATGGGACAATTACTACTAGTACATAGATGGTACAGACAGAAAACTCACAACGTAAGTATCTTAAATTTAACAATAACCTAATAGGACGGACAATAACACTTACAGTAAGTAAGTTGCATCAACAGAAGAACTCACAAATACACAAGTGTAATTGATAACAACAGAAACTCACAAGTACACAAGTGTAATTGATAACATGTAAGACATAAACAATGTCACTAATTCTAACTTCAAACTTAACATGGAAGACATACACAATGTTATCAAACATGTAATGTAAGACCTACAAAGTATTATCAAACCAAAAAGTTCGAAAACTTAAAATTAATTGTGGAACATAAAAATTCAATTTTTATGAAAGAGCAAAAAAAAATCTATTTACAATATATACAACTTAACGAATTGTAAATTCATTAATATGGAACACGGTAAAGATTTTTATGTTCCTGGGTTTTATTATTATATAGTATTTTAGTTAATTTGTTTTTATTTCTAATTGGGATCTACAAAAGTAGGAATATCAATAGAAATATAGATTGGTTGTAAATTATTTTCTTCTTTTAGGAATAGCTCCCTTCTTTTTGGGATCTACTGTAATACTGGTTGAAGTACCTGGGATATTATCTACATCCGTAATGGGTGTAGAATGAGAAGGATAATATATATTTCTCGGATAAGTTCTCTGAGAATATGAAGGAGTATTGTATTGTAAAGAACTATTAAATTTAGGAGATAATTTAGGTGGAAGCTTGGGTGGAAGCTTAGGAGGTAATTTAGGAGGTAATTTCGGAGGTTTAGGTGGAAGTTTTGGATATAACTCCGGAGGGGAGTCATCATAGGGAAATTGTTCCAATACTTCAGAAACAGATCTAGAACGTACACGAGGATTCGGAGTCCAAGATATAGTAGAAGGATCTATTTCATAGAAAGAAGGAGTATCAGGATTCACAGGAGGGGGAGACTGCTGTCTGGCATGACTACGCAATCGCATGGGTGAAGAATCCCGAGGACCATGGAATTGAGGATGTGGACGATAAGAAGGATCTTTACGTCTGTCATCTCTAACATTTACTTCTTCAGGAGAAGAAGGGGAAGTATCTACATTCGGATACTCATCGTAATAACGAATAGGTGGAGGAAGTGCAATAGCACCATTATCAGGATCATCTGGTGAAGATGGTGGATTACTATCATGCATAGAAGATCTTCTAGAAAGAAGAGGTGAACTATGAAGAGAAGTAGAACCAGATGCATATGGAGTACGAGGAGAAGATAATTGGGGAGAACTATGGGAAATGTTTCTCCTCAGAGAATAGGTAGTAAACGGATCAAAATTTTGATTCGTAGGGGATTGCACAGATGAATGTCCTGAAGGAATTCTCTGTGTTGTTTGTTGATGCTGAAGAGGTGGTATTTGTCTCGGAGTAGAAGGCATAGATAGGGGAAGTGAAGACTCTGGGGAGATAGGAGTCACACTCAACCTAGGTGCAGGATGTGCAGCATTCGGTGCAGTGGGAGACATCTCAGGTCTTCGCTGTGCAACAGGTGGTTGTTCATGCCTTGGAGACTGTTGGTTTTCTTGAGGTGCAACTCTTGGTTGGTGTTCATGCCTAGGTGCTGGGGGGGGCGTTGAGGCGCATCTCTATATTCCACATACTCAGTATAAGCATTATTATCAGGTGTGTCATCATCATCATCACCTGAATTGTCCCCCCTTCGAGGTTGAAAACGACGTTTAGGTGGTGGAGGGGCAGGAGGTGGTGGAGCACGCCTAACATTATTTTGTAAAGGATTATAGTATTTCCATTGGGATGAAAAGGAATTGTCAGCGGTTTTTACAACAGGCATGGGGAGAATCTTTAAATTGTCCACATGTGACACAAATTCCTTATTGGTAACTAAACAACGAAGTTGATATTTGTTATATTTCAAAACACCTACAACTAAATACGGCCCGACCCATTTCTTAAAAAGCTTGGGCGATAAATTGGGAGGTTTAACAGCAAGTGTATAGACATAATCACCTATACGAATAGGACGAATTGGGGCTTTAGAATGTTGCTGTTGAGCAATTCTAAATGTTTCTTTTTCCAGAGCTAAATCTCGAATAGATGCTGCTCGTTCAGCCATTTCTGCGTTAAAATCATAGAGATGATCTTTAAGAGGATTGGGCTTATTAACAAACGGAGAAACATAATTAGGAAGGTCGTAAGGTAATCTTCGAACATAGAAATGTAACAAAAAGTGAGGTGTATTTCCAATAGAAGAGTTGTAAGTAGTATTTAAAGCAATCTGAGCAAAAGAAATATACCTACTCCAATCGTCTTGTTTAGAAGAAACATATTGACGGAGATAATCTTCTACACGACGGTTTTCTCGCTCCACAAGGCTATTTGAGGAGGGATGTCGAACGGAAATAGTGCGGTTCTTTATGTTCCAAGTTTTACAAACTTCATTAAAGAACTGGGAAGTAAATTCACCTGCGTTGTCACTGACCAAAATTTCTGGAACAGAATGATTTACAATGACTTTATTCAAAAGAGCTTCAGCTACTACCTTGCCATCACGAGTTGAGACAGGGCAAAGTTCGCAGTAGCGAGTTAAAGCGTCTTTAAAAACCAAAATATACCTAGCACCGGAATATTTACATTTAGGAAGAGGACCTATAGTGTCCAAATGAACCCTAGAAAAAGGTAAGAAAGGAAGAGGATAAGAATTGATAGCTACTGGATGAGGTTTCGAACCTTTAACTTCAATACAAGAAATACACTGTTTACAGAAAAACGAAACATAAGCTGAAAGCCTAGGAAAAGTGTATAATTCTCTGATTCGACGTTCAGTGCGTTCAGCACCTGGATGACCAGCAGATAATGTATTATGATTCAAAAATATTATAGTATATATTAATGAATCCGGAATTTCTATCAAATACTTATTTTCTTTCGTAATGAAATAAAGAATACCATTTATAATGATATGTGGAAGACAACTATCAGGAACTGGAGAATTTTCAATCTCATTTATTATTTCTGATAGTCTACGATTTCTTCTCTGTTCATGGAAAAGAACATCTTTTGTGAAATGATATATTCTCGTATCAGCGAAAGCTAACGGAATAGGATTTTGACGAAGTAAACCTATACGAGAAGGAGAAGAGGTCTCACGAGAATAAGTAATATTCGAAGGAGAAGGGGGAAGGATTTCCTCTTCTTCACCAGAAGAAGGTAGATGACCGGTATTTGGAACAGGGTTTCTGCTTAAATAATCGGGTACGACATTTAATTTACCTTCTTTATAAATGATTTCTGGCTTAAAAGACTGAATTTTCAAATTCCATCTTTCCAATCTGCCAGACAATTGTTTATGACGAAATAGATGAACTAAGGCAGCATGGTCAGTATAAATTTTTAAGGGATAACCAAAAATGATAGTTCTAAATTTAATAAGACCATGTACTATAGCTAAGGCTTCTTGCTCTGTAACACTATAGTTTAACTCTGCTTTATTCATCATTTTTGAAGAAAAAGCAATAGGTTTTTCTTTACCATTGTCATCTAATTGGGATAGAACAGCACCGACACCGTAAGAAGACGCGTCAGTACTTAATATAAAAGGTTTAGTATAATCGGGAAAGGAAAGGGCAGGATCCATAAGTAAAAGTTTCTTCAGAGTGTCATATGCAGTCTGTTGCTCTAACTGCCAAGAAAATGGAACATTTTTCTTTAATAAGAGAGTTAGGGGCTGCGTAATTATTGAAAATCTCGGGATTAAATTGCGAAAATAATTATAAAATCCGAGCAAAGCTCGTACTTCATGGACATTCTGAGGAATTTTGAAACCTTTTAAAGCTTCTAGTTTGACTGGATCCGGAGATAAACCTTTTTCACTAATTTGAAAGCCTAAGAAAGTGACACTGCTCTTAAAGAAGGAACATTTCTCAAGCTTTACTTTAAGGTTGGCTATTTTCAAGGCATTAAAGACCTTGGAGAGGTGTGAATAATGAGTAGGGATATCCTTACTGAAAATTAGTATGTCATCTATGAACAAAAGACAGACAACACCTAGCAAACCTGACAAAGCCATTTCCATTGTTCTTGAAAAGACTGAGGGCGAATTCGTCGTTCCTTGTGGCATCCTTAAATACTCATAATGCCCTCTAGTAGTAGAGAAGGCAGTTAGGTGTCTAGAATCCTCAGAGACACTAAGATGTGAAAAGCCACTAAGGAGGTCCAAACAACTGAAGATGCGCGCGCTGCCTATGAGCGACAAGCTTTCTGCAATGCTCGGCAGAGGAAATCGATCTGGAATGGTGAAAGAATTGAGTTTCCTATAGTCCACCACTATAGGAAAACTATGATAAAAACTATGATAAAAAGGATCGGAGTTAGAATCTACACTGAAGATATATCCTTTCTCTAAACTGTCTTCAACCCATTCATCAATGATTTCCAGGTATTTGTGCGGCAATCTATAAGGCCTGGTGTAGACATATGGGGGACTACCTTCTATAAGCTTAATGGAAAATTTATTCAATTTACAAAGTCCAACAGGATCATCGGCCAGAGCAATTGAATCTCTATTCTTCACTAAAAAGGTCAACATCTCTTCTAATTGAGATTTATTGTTCAATACATATTTATTAGAATCTTTACTAGACTCTGAAAGCAATATTTCACGGTAAACTTCTCTAATCTGAGAGTCAGAGAGATTTTTGGAAGTAGTAACTGCATTTATAAAATCATTCTCTGCAGAGGCTTCATTTTGCTTGTAAAGTAATGGAGAAGCTGTTGTAAGATAAGTGTGATTTTCAAAGTTAATAGTATCAGCACTTAAATTTACTAATTCCAATAATATTTTACCGTCAGTGCACGTAGACAACGTATTACCAAAGAAGAGTGTACCTGAATTTAAGAAGTCATTTTTACTTTCTGTGATAAGAGCTATGTTCTCCGGAGGGGAAGCATGGATATCAGACTCAACTTTGACCGGAAGAATGTACCTAGAATAGGGCAAAATCCGAACAGCTGAAGAGGAGTACACTTTATATAATAGATCATCATCTATCTCAACATTTGGTACTTCTGAAATGTCATTTGAATACATTCCAGGAATTCTACATTGTAAATTTGCTTTAAAAAGAGGATTTGAACGTATTGATTCACTCTGAAGAGTATGTTGAGGCATGGGTAATTCAAAAGATGAATTTAAAAGAGATTTTGGCAACTGATCACAATCTGTACTTTTGCCATTTTGTCTCAATACGCCTCTATTCGAGTCCTGTAAGGATCCTATGGCCGTGGAACGTCCATAAAACGAATCAGAATGATAAAAAGGATCGGAATTAGAATCTACACTAAAGATTTTTCTTTCACAATCTGCTTTATTAGTACCCAGGAACGGTACTGAGGGCATGTAATGTCCTAAATTTGAATTATTTTGAAAATTATGAGAATAATGTCTATTCTGGACATTCAAATTATTTAAATTATCCCGATAATTTACTCTATTTGTATCTAGAAGAGGTACATTAGACATGTAATGTCCATAATTAGAGTTTTCGTGAGGAAAATTAAACTGATCAAAATCTTCACTTATGACATGTTTGGAAAAACGGACTTTCTTCTCTCTATTATTTGAAGTTGAAGAAGGATAAGTGTTATAAGATCGATCATAATGGTTATTTTCATAATTATACAACTGATCAGAACTTGTACCTTTGGCATCTTCTTTTAAATTAGCCAATATTGCCCTATGGGAACCATTGGAAGGCATTTGAGATACTACAGAAGCTCTGGGAACTGAATAAGGAGGAAGATCAAAATCTGTAGCAATAGCAGTTTTCTGAAGCTTAGCCCTTTTTATACTGGAGTGAGCTCCAGATGGGGCAGTATAACCAGAAAAATTATTTGAAATGATGAACCCTTTTCCCTGTTGAGTGCTGCTGTTTCTTACAGTTGTCCAACAACTTTCTTTGTTCTAAAATAACTTCTTCTGAAGTCAAACCCGTTTTATTCGGACTTATATAATCCATCTCATCGGAGAGAGGACTATAATAATTTTCGCGGAAGACTTTCGTACGCGTCGCGCTCGAATTATTATCGCGGTAACCGTTAAATAACGAACGAGAATTGCTTAAGATCCCTCGGGGAGGTCGTGAACTTAAGACTTCGGCACCAGGCGACCTTTCTCGTAGAGAAAGATTCCCTGTATTTTTAAAATTGCTTAAACCACTGTCTAAGCCTTCGGCACGTGTATCTTGTAAAGATGCACTAGAAACTTCGGCAGAAGAAGATCCTAGAAAAAGATCCCCCCTGGGTGTAATATTAGAACCTCCTCGAAGAGGTGCTCCTGAGTTTCCAACAGCGTGAAGCCTTGAAAAGGTCCTTCTGTGGAAAGGTGTGTTGTCTTCTCGTAGAGAAGTACCAGAAGTTTCTTTATAATTATTATAATTAGCCCTATCTAAGTAGGAAGATCTCTGAAAAGAATCCCTACCGTAGGTCCCGATAATTCCTTGATCAGGGGAATTAAAGGCACCCGGAGGAGGGGGTTCCTTCAAGGATCTGCCATTATCCTTAAATTTATAATTTTCCTTAAATCTAATATCATTTTGACTATGCATATTTGTTAAATGTCCATGTGAACTATATGTATGATGTGTATGTTGTGGAAGGCTGCCTTCAATGTAATTGAAAGGGTTTTGTTTATCCGAACGTTTCGAATAAGAACGTATAGCACTTATGACTAAAGGTATATCACGCACTTTCCTTCCAGAGTCATTACACACATGCACTATATCATGCTTAGCATTTATTAAAATAGGCAACTCTCTTATCACATCAGTTTCCAATAACACATCTTGTGATAATGACGTATTATTATCTACAACATAGAACTGTGCAAAATAATAATTCCTATTTAATATTATATATAATTCAGTAAGACCATAAACCTTTAAAGATTGTCCAGAAATGGAGTTTAATATCAAATCCGTAGGAAATAATTTAGGTCTATTTTCCATATTAAGGGAAGCCATGCATAGTTTTTTATAAAAATTGTATTTAACCAGGCTTTTCGTCGCTCCTGTGTCGACTAAAGCTTCTGTGGAAGCACATACGTCAGCATTATTAGTAGTTAATTCTATAGGTAAGCTATATACAATCCCCTTCTTCCTAAGGGAAGAAGTGGTGAAAATATTTGAAGAATTAGGGACAGAAAGATCATCGTCTACCAATAGAGCAGATATTTCTGTAGGAAAATAGGTAGGAGAAGGGACGAAGTCTTTCTGACAGACTCCTGAAGGTTTATTTTCGTCAGATATCGGAGTCGAAGAAGAATATCTAACTACTGGTAAAAAGGGGGGTCCCCAGAAGGAGGACTCCTCATTCTATTATCATACTGAGGATAATATGACTGATTATAATCTTCTGGATGGTATATAGGCGAGGGGGAGTGATCATAGTTTTCCGAAGGAATTCTATTTTCATGCATATCACTCATAGCGTTTATATTTTGACGTCTTCCATTATAATTATTATAATTATTATAAGAGTTATAATAAGGACGGTTATTAGTAGAAGCGGTCATATTCCTTTGAGGCATGCGTGAGTTATAGTAAGTGGAAGGATAAGAGAAATTAGAATTAGGTGCATTAGGATATCTGAAAGATTGAGAGCGAGCATAGTTAGGAGTGAAACGTTGGTTATAAGAAGAAGAAGAAGCTTGAGGAGAAGCCCGAGAAGCATTATGCACTACTACATTGCCTCCCTTCTGCTCCCTTCTCCCTCCATTCCTATTATTATTCTTCCTTCCATTATTTTTACTCTTAACTCTCTCCTGTGTCTGCTGTGCCTGATTTCTCTGTTTACCTCCATCAGGAGATAAATTCTTGACCCTTTTTAACGCTCGGGGACTCTGATAATCCCAGGAAGAGTCTTTACACGCGTCTTTCATCCCTCTGGTATGATAGTCGGAACAGGTCGAGCAATAGGGTCTATAACGACACTCGTCAGTCTTATGCCCGAAACGTTCGCATCTCCAACACTTAGGTCTGTCTACCTTTCTTCTCACATTGGAACTGGCATCATTAACTTGAGAATTTTCCGTAGGAGATTCTGCCTGAAATGAGCGTACGTTCTGACTATGTCGAGAAGGGTTGGATGATCCTCCTTGAAAAGGTTTTGAAATAGCATTGGATGTTTTTGCTATATATTGTTCAATTTGAGAGGTGAAGGACAAATTTACATCAAAATATTCAATAACTTTCGACTGGAAGTGTTTAGGAATATTTTTGTACACTTTAGAAAATATTAATGTCCTTTTTAATTTGTCTGAAAGCTTCTCTCCATTTTGGGCATAAAAATGTCTCTCAAACTCTTGTACTGCCTTGGACACTTCTGTGGCATACGAGATGAGAGGACTGCTACGGTTCCAATTTATTTCATCTATGACGTTGCAAGTACTAAAAGCAGATTCGGCCGTAGGCGGATCAAGAATTTTTAGAAGGTTTCTTGCGAACTCATTCCATGTTTTTGCGAACCTCAGTTCTTCATGTTCATTCATAAATTCTCTACAAGAACCTTTAGCGTCGACATACCTTGAATAAGAAGCTAACTTTTTCTCATCAGTATCTATCCCATCTGCTTTAAAATAATCTTCCATGCATGAGAGCCACTTTCTAACTGACACCCCTGTGAAAACTCCTTTAGAGTCATACCCTTCAAGCGTCGGAACGGGATACCTGGTATTATAAAAACGGTGTACGTTACCTGGGGTCGGAATCACGTTTTCATGGTGGGGTCCATGGATAGGAAGGTTACTGGGTGCAGTAGGACCGGTTGGGAAGGCTGGAAGAGCAGAGGGAAGTTGCTGTTGCTGATAATAATGATACGTGCCTGGTATACCTAAGTAAGCGTTATAAGAAGGCGTAGGAATAGCATTATAAGTGTAAGGATAGGAAAGAGTCCCTATGTTAGCCACTGAAGATGGGGGAGCCCCATGCACATGCTGTTCAGCCATAGTATTAGGTACATGCAAGGAATAATTGGGTATGTTGTATGGAGTCGAGGTAGTTACTACTTGCGAAGGAATACCACCATATGCACCTCCAAGTGGGGCTTGGAGAGCACCATCAACCACTGATCCTGCTGTACTTGGAATAGTATCGGTACCGCTCACAGAAGTGAGGGTATTGGCAGCAGAAGTAGTAGTAATGGTAGTGGTAGTAGTAGTAGTAGCACTACTCTCAGTAGTCTCTATGGGTTGGGTCCCATTCATGTTGAAAGATATTTGAGAGAGAGAAAAATAATATATATATATATAAGAGCATTAAGAGCATATTATATATATATATATATATATATATACATATATTACATATATATATATATATATATACATATATATATTATATATAGCATATATATATATATATATAGGTTATATATATATATATATATATATATATATATATATATATATATATAAATTCATTTTATTTCCTTCCTGAAGAAAAAAATTTCACCTCTATATATATATATATTATTATTATTAGAAAATATATATATATATATATAAATATGTAGTGCTCAACATATATCGGTGAAAAGGTTATACAATAGAAAAGGTTTCGGAGGCTAGTGCATATATATATTATGTATTGAGCAGCATATATATATATAT
>JABUQX010074802.1:20000-33616 GCA_015478945.1 Trachelipus rathkii | reverse complement strand
AGAGAGAGATTAATGTTTTGTTTTAGGCAATGCTTTACTGCTTTAACTCACTGCTTTAACTGCTTTAAAAATCATATTACAACAATACTTAAAGCAGTAAGATCAGTAATCAATGAAGGTGTTACTAACACCAGGGGATTAGTGAGCTTTTGTTTTACTGCTTTACTTGCTTTAAATCATGAGTTTTACTTGCTTTAACTCAATGTGTTTACTGCTTTATACTCACATTTGTACTAGCTTTAACTCATATATTTATTAACAGTACATTCCATACCTTAAAGCAGTAAATCAGTAAATGCCAGTAGAGGTGTTACCTAAGGGATTAGTATGCTTTTGTTTTACTGACTTTACTGCTTTAACTCACTGCTTTTTTGCTGCTTTAACTCTCTGCTTTAACTGCTTTAACTTTCTGCTTTACTGCTTAACTCTCTGCTTTACTGTTGTAACTCATATATTTATTAACCATTATGTTTTTCTTTTATATTTTTTATTTTTGTTTTCTAAACATTCTACTCTGTTATCTATCTTATTTTTTTTTAAATTCCTTTTTATATGTTAATATGTGAAGTAAGAATAAAAACAGAGTTTCTGTTACATAAACATTTTATTTTAATAAAATGTACGAAATTTTATTAAAAACCTTTTTTTTTCTCATTTTAAGGCCACCCAAATCCATTTTTCATTTTTAAAAGATTCATTATAAATTTCGAAACTAGATAATCGGTCTCATCCAAATTTTTAGCATCAAATATTTTACAAGTTTATTAAAAATACATTATTTAAAAAAGCATATAATGAAATAAATACAATAGACTCCACATAAATTGGAATATAAGGGTTAAACAGGGTAAGACATAGTTTTTACCCAACTTACATTATTATATTTAAAAAATAAGGTAATATAATGATTATTCAATATAAATTTTAAGTTCAAAGAATCAATTATGTGAACAGTATCGTTTTTTGCTCTATAAACGGAAATCCAATGTCCTGTTGAGGTGATGTGACGAGGCGATGTATTGAATATGAAGCAGGTTTCCTTCTCCAACTTTACAGAGATTATTTCCTAATAGCAAACACACCTAAAAAGCGAGGTTCATTTTTAAACACACCGATTTTATTTCCTCTTCATTCATCTTAGTAATTCAAAGTACTTGCGTACTCTGTCAATTTCAATGAGTTGAGGATGCTCAAGATAGACCACTACATGTGATTGGTGATTGTATAAGACTCGATCCAAAGAGAGACTTAGTCCTAGTGCCCTGGTCTCAAAATGTTTAAAATTGATAAGCGTACAAGCTGAAAGGTCGCAGTAAGATCATAGGCGTAAAAATTTAACTATTCTTTGGCGTATTTCTTCAAGATTTAAACCTGTCCCCTATCATTACATGATACATGTATGGCTATTAAGTCTAAAAGGCAAGGCGTACAGGAGAGATAGTTCCGTTGTATAACATTCATATCACGTCCTGAGGTAATCCATTCACTATGTAAACTGATACCCCTATAAGTCCGAAAGGTGTGAATTTATAAGGTGACTTTTTATAATTCCTGAGTAGGCTTCATGTTCCACAATCCCTATTATTACTTTCTGTGGTAAATTTCCGTTCACAATGTTAGGGATATTGATACTCGATAATCCATGAGTGAAATTAAATATCTTGGTTTTAACTCTCTTAATAGGGTACTTTGCTGTAGTATTCAAAAGCGAATTTTCAATTTCCAAATGTCGCTGGGGTGATAATTTCACTTTTCGACATAGAGATAAGCCTCCAACAGTTTGAAAACATGGTGTCAGGACATACAGCTGTAAGCAGCTAGGTTTACTTTTTAATTTTAAGAGCAAATTTAGGATTTGATCGTGATAAAATGATTCTAGTATCCTACAATGGTAGAATGAGTCCTTTTCCTTGAGAGAAGATATCGCCATTTAATCGACCGTAAAAATTCATAAGTATTATTTATAACTTTAGCTGCTTTATCTATTTGTGCAGCCTCATCTTTGAAACTGTAAAAACCACAATGATTGGAGATGAGATTGTTTAGCATCGTCTGAATATTTAGACAAATGTTCTATATTAACTCCTGATAAGGATAATTAGCACTGATGTGCTAATGAAGTTCCTTAAGATAGAACTTCAACTTGGTGAAACATGTTACAGGAAATTTGATTTCTGTAATATACTATATTCCATCACCCGAGGAAGATCTGTACCAATCAGGGTTTGTCATTTCGTTTTTACATACAAAAACACATTAGGGGATCTAAGTACTGATCAGAAGTACCTGGAATATTGAACTCTAGAGAACATCTGTATTGGTAATTGAATGCAGAGGATTAATACTGATAAAGTTGGATTCGTTAACGCTAATCTGTGTAGGGTTCATAGAGAAGAGATCCACAATTCACTCTTACAACAATCAGGACTAGAAGGAAATGAAGAAAATGCATCTTGCATGTGCGAGCTCTGGTCGTATAATGAACATTTTCATGAAAACCTTACTTATATACACCAGCTCGATAAAAGTTATCAAGTTAGTATTAAATAGCAAATACTCAATACATTTTTTCTTTAGAGTTTTTTTTTTTCCGGCTTAGCCTTTTCTTTAATGACAAATCTTCTTGCCCTCGTCCCTTGCCTGACATTTACGCCTTATTTTACGCTTAACATCATCCAACATCCTCATCTGAAACATCGGCTATACGTCTTTTTAATGCTGCATGAGGATTATTTCCTGCAGAAATATCTTGAATAGTATGCAAACTTGTTCTTATTAGCTTTTTTACCTATATTTCCCCACCTCTCTCTGAGTAAGAGGCCTGTGCACTTCTCCATACTTTGGCGAAAAATCCACCAGGCATCCCCCTCTGCAAGTTTTTTGATCCTCTAGAATACCCTTCTTTCGTCGATTAATTACAGGAGTGTCTTTTTATACTATCTTTAACTGTGAGAAGTATGTTATGAATGAAAAATATCATTCGACTACACCTCTTATATATAAGCCATTATGCTGTAATTACTGCAATCTGTTTCTTTCTAATATGAACTTTGCATAACAAAGCGCCGTAGGTAAAGGGGAAGGGATTTCCTTCTACATCTTTTATATGCACGCGTACAGAGTCAAAATTTGTTCTATTCAGAGGAAGATAATGAACATTAGGGAATATAACTTTACTCTCCTTGGGAAAATATACTACTCTTAAAAAAGGAGCTTTAGTATTACCTACATTTGATGATCAACTTATATTTGTATATACATAAGCCATACCAGGATGGCTGAAGCATCTCGGACGGCTGTAACATGTATACATGCAGTACTCGGGTCCCTGCGTCGCCTTTTTTGTTCATTGCAAGTCCAAGGGTTTATTCTCCACACTAGTATAACTCTCTTCAACATAGTAGGGATATCATGAAGTATACCAGCTCAGCATCAACGTTTACGAATATGTTTTTTCGCTGGCCACTCAGTGACCGATCGAGAAAAAAGCGTATCACGGTCTCGCAAGGTTTACACTACTTTTGATCTAAAGATATTATTACTTTATCTTACATAGGTACGCATTTCAGTTTTGTATACCAGATCCTTACACATAATACTCATATCAAAGAGGTCGTTTAAATGACTGAAAATAGCAGGCACCGATTTAAAATAAGCTCGTCGCAGAGCAAATTCTTCAAAGAAGTATTCTCGTTGTAGCAAATGTTGTCGTATTCACCTTTTTGGCAATTGTAGTCCTTTTCAGATACCGAGTATCTTCCACTTGTAATATAGTTTCAACACATTCTACACTTCTGTACACCACCATCCAGAATAGGTTGTGAGGTAAATTTTCTATGTCCGTATTAAATAATAATTTCACATAATCCTACTTCGTCATGCCTCCTCTTTCAAGTTGTATAGAGGATACATTAACACAGTGTAAAATCCGAGATGTTTATTATCAGGATTTAAATCCAAAGAGGCTGAAGACGGGAGAGTTAAATAAAAAGTGATCTCACACTCTCCATGATTCTAGATGACAACTGATTATGAATTCTTAACTTCCACTTTGGGCTTTTAAATATAATATTAAACTACAGGATAACCGCCCTCCATTTTCACCAGATACTGTTTATTTTTCCCTTTACCTTTTGTACCTAAATATTTTTTTCAATTTTTATTATTCTGAGTTACAAGGTTGAACCTTACTTTTTGTATTTCTTGTTTATAAAAGCCTCCTTTTATCTTTTCACCATTTAAATCTTTCAGATAATATAACTTTAAACTATCACGTTGGAATGCTCCGGATATTGTGAACTTTAAAAACCTCCGTAGTTCCATCCGGATTCATATCCTTTTCTGAATCTTGCTTCTGATCGAAGATACTCTTACATAGTCATTCACCTTTATTCCTGAATTATCTTTTATTTTTGTTTCTTTTCATTCATACAGTTGTGTCCTACAGCTCTAGTTTTGACATTTCTAAAGGAGTTTTCTTTATAGTTCTATGGTAAGACCTGTTATAAGAATAAGCAAGATCGTCCAGTATATCAATTTATTTAAAAGTATTCATTTTATAAAAATAACCTATGCCATGCCGCTCTTTAATGTACGCTGTACTCTTCAATCCCTATAGCCGCTTTGTTGTACTGAAATGTATTGTAAATAGCTTAAATAAACCGTACTCCCAGAGCAGCTCCTGAAACTCTTGCGCCCTTGAATTCCATTTCTGAATGTCCCAAAATGATTTATGGTGTTCTCCCGCTCGTCCTCTATTAATTTCAAGTACAGCAATCGAGCCAAACTGGTAGCTGATCTTTATCTTTTGATGGCTTTCAACAATAAGTATCTAGAGTAATACGTCAATTGTGTAAAAAGCTATATATTGAAAGCCGTCATTATAAGAGCTGTAATTTAATCATTTCCGATAAATCTAACTGCCATAGCTATCGAGCTTGCGGAGATTGGTTTTTCCGCGTAGGAAATCTTTTTTCTTACAGGTTTTATGTAGAGTATAAATGGCCTCTTCGGCTCTCTAAAATATGCTTTTTAACTCTTTTTTCCTCAAATATTAGGAATACTTAAAGCAAACCTAGTGAAACCCCCAAAACTATTTGGTTCCTTCAGATTGAAGTAATACTTATCAACTACCTCCTTTGCCTCCATGTTGGTTACTGACTCCCATGTATATATATATATATATATATATATATATATATATATATATATATATATATCATATATTATATATATATATGATTAATATATCTAATACTATAGTATATATATACCAAATGTGCTATAAATTTAAAAGGGTTAAAGAAAAAGGTCTAAAATAACATATTTAAATTTACATAATATATGAATAATACGTAATTACGAATTAATCCATTTAGTTTTACTGTAAGGGGTTTTTCCTATTCTTCCTCTGGTAACACGCTTAAATTTATCTGAAGCGTAAGAAGTACCTGCTGGACTTGTATCTGGTCTAGGCATCTTGGGGATATCATCCAAGTCTGCTAATCTTTGTGTATTTAAGATTAAAGTTCTGGGGAAATTAATAGTCTGAAGTTCTTGTTTGATATCATTCCAGCCTTTTACAGGACCTTTCTTCCAGTTACGTGAGAGATCAGCTATCAAATCCACAATATTTGATCCTTTAACTATTTCATCATCAATTACGATCTGCCCTGCTTCATTCAAAGATAATTGTTCTTTTAAAATTATTATATAAAGCTATTCCTGATTTGCGCACTCTCATAGGTAAGCTCTCCTCTAGGATATTTTTAAATTTATCTTCATTTTCCACTTCAAGTTTTACTTCATTAGGTATATCTACATTATCGGTTAGCTGGGATACGTAGGGATGGATGTAGGTGCAAGTCTTTAAGATCTATCAATTTTTTGTAATGGCATCACTGGTATAAGAGGCGTTTTTCATGGATATGTTAATGTCTGAATTTAATATCCTGTACACTTCCTTTCTCGTATTTGGATATCTGTTCAACTTTAGGATCATTATAAGCTAGGAGGTAGAGACTGCTGGAAAGATAATGAGTCGTCACAATATAAGGATTCTGTTGGTGCAACTGTTGCTGCTGATGTGAAAGAGGTTGTTTGTAATGTCAATGCATTGGGCTGTAACATCCTGCGTATTATGAGGGTTGTGAATTGATGAAACTGTGATTGTGATTTTGCGCAGTGTGGGCAATAAATGGCATATTGAGGTTGTGATGATGATCTGGAGGAAGCTGAAATTCTGTAACAGATGCTGTATTATTATACTTCATTTTCTCATACTCATTATATGGAAGTACAGCAACCTTCTTTATTATGGGGACAACCACTTAGTTATCAGGGGAGCTATAACGGAGAAAGAGTAATGGAAAGGAATACCCTCCTCCTGCTCTGTAGTAAACTTAATTTTTTATTTTTCAAATTTTAATGTTGAGGGAGAGTTTTTTTAATGATGTTTTTCTATAACGACGTAGCTTTAACTTCTGAGGCCTGTTTAAAAGGAACATTTCCTTTTTATAAGATTTAAACAGACTTCACATAAACACACTGAATGAATTTCTCATCCTCACTAATTAGTTTACGTTTTTCAGATGGTTTTCAACTTTTAAATTTTTTTATAAGAAGGCAAATACTTTGGCCAACTAGAGCAACTCAATTTTCAGGTATGTATAACAGTTTTCTTATCTCATAGGCATGATGTTGGTACGCGGAGCAAGTCAAATCTGTGCGTGTTTTTAGGGTGAAGTTCACACATCAAATAACCGTGGGATCGAAGTAACCTCTTTATATACTTTTAAGACTCTTTCCTTGAAGAGGAAACTATCTGAGGTTGGCCAAATACATTAAAATTTTGACTCATGTCCTCCTTCCTGCTGTCCAAAAACAGTAAATACTTGTGTGTTTAAAGAAACACTTCGCATGTGCTTGCTTTGATGAAAAATATTCTGCGTTATGAAAAACACAGAGATATTTAGATTGTGAGAATAAACTGTGAACGCTTCTGCTATTTTCAAAATTTAAATTTGTGCATTAAATCATCTAATGCAATAATTTTGTGGCCATGTATATTGTCCAGCGATCTAATATCGTAATATGCCTTCGATGAATATTGAATCACATCTTTTTATATTCTTTAATTTTCTCTGATAACATTAATAGCACCATATTATTTTTAGCAGGGGTTTGTTCAAGCAAATTCTCCATTTCCTTTTAAATATTTAATAATACGAAACGGTTTTACACAGCCTGTGGCCCAGCTTACAAGACATGTAGCCGGACTTCGGAACGTAAATTTCTCCAACATCCATACTCGTCCAAGGAGATATGAATAATGAGTTTATTAACGCATAGACAGCAGTAAAATCAAAACCTTGCTAACTCCTTGTTGCTAAAGCAACGCCTCTATTGATTTACTGTTTTACTGTTTAAAGGGTTGTAAAGTATATGTTTTTAATAAATTCGTACAATTTTTATTAAAATAAAATGGTTTATATAACCGAAATTCCTGCTGTGTTTTTATTCTTACATTACAAATAAAAATAAAAAAAGTATTAAAACAAAAATAAAAATAAATAAAAATAAAAAGTAATAAAACAAAAATAAAAAATATAAAAGAAAACATAATGTTAATAAAATATATGAGTTAAAACAGTAAGGCAGAGAGTTAAAGCAGTAAAGCAGAAATGTTAAACGCAAGTGAATAGCAAGAGTTAAAGCAGTAAAAGCAGTGAGTTAAAGCCGTAAATCAGTAAAACCCAAAGCATACAATCCCTTAGGTAACACCTCATTGATTTAACTGATTTACTGCTTTAAGGTATGTAATGTTAATAAATTTATGGAGTTAAAGCAGTACAACATGTGAGTTAAGCAGAAAACATGAGTTAAAGCAGTAAAGCAGTAAAACAAACACATACTAATCCCCTCTCGGTGTTAGGTAACACCTCTATTATTTAACTGATTTACTGCTTTAAGGTATTAAAGTATATGAGTTAAAGCAGTAAAGCAAGAGTGTTAAGGCAGTAAAGCAGTAAAACAAAGCAAACTAATGCCCCTAGTTGTTAGGTAAACATCCTCTTATTGATTTACTGATTTACTGATTTAAACTGCTTTAAGGTATGTAAAAGTAATATGTTTTTACATAAAATTTTGTACATGTATGTAAAAATGAATGACTTCATAGTATATTGAAACGAAAGTTTTGAGAATAGTTTACATTGATATCATATTTTTCGTCCGCGCGGGAATTTTCCGTCTGCGGACGTTTCGAGATTCCCCCTCCGACGCTATCCTCGCGCCAGCGGCGCGACGCGACGGGCGGGCTACGTGGAGCCTGCGCTGCTCGCTGCCTGCGGTTTCGCGACGGGGCCGCCTGCGTTGATGCGGACTCGACTCGGAAACGTTTGCGGCCACTGTCTCAACTGTGTAACTCTTTAGATATATATCTGTCAGCTATAAGTGTTACAAAAATACTAACTCGTAGTAGGAAGCATTCTAGCAGATTGTAATATACACCATTCGATTCCTCATACCTTATTACCGAGGGGTAGACACCCATATTAGGGCTATTCTAGGCTCAGGGGAGGCTTAAGAAAAGGCTTGAAAAAAGTGGCACTCAGTTGGCACTATGTGGCACTCACTTGGACTATGTGGCAATCACTTGGCACTATGTTGGCACTCACTTGGCACTCATTGGCACTCACTTGGCACTGCACATGGCACTCACTTGGCACTCACTTGGCACTCACCTGGCACTCATCTAATACTCATAGACCACTAATAGAACATATCACTAGATACTCCTTACGGTGATTGGGAACCATCAAAGCCATCAAGATTAGCGTGGGTCAAAATTGACCCATGGTATATGGCAGGGGTGGGGAACCTTTTTAAAATAGCGTGCAAATTTTAGAAAGATTTTTCATGTGACGGGCAACTGTATATATATATATATACTATAATATATATATTATCATATAATATATATATATATATATATATATATATATATATATATTTATATATATATATATATATATATATATATATACGGCAAAAATATGTATTTGGATCTCAAGAAATTTAATTTATAATTTATACATAAGAGTAATATATATATATATATATATTATTATTATATATTATATATTATCGTCTTGCTATTGTCTTACTTTTTTATTCTTCTAATAGCATATTTATTGTTTATCATTTAATATAAATTATAATCACAATCAATATTTTTAAATAAAGAATAATAAAAATATGAAAACTGATATATATATATTATATTTATAAGTGACTGTGGATATAGTTATATAATATATTATGATAATAGGCGCGATTGGAGTCGGCGCCTATAATATATGATATATTATATATATATAGTATAATATATATTATATATAATAGCAATATATATAATATAATATATATATATATATAATATAATATATATATATATATACTACTATATATATATATTTACTTACTGAAATAAGCATTTTTTTAATCTAGTGCGAAGGCTGCATTTGTTTTTTCTCAGAGAGTTCTGTGAAATTTGGAGGCACTGTAGAGCTAGCAAGGCGTAATTGATTTGACATGTTACTGTCAGTTAATCTTGCACGAAGGGGATTCTTTGTCAATTTTAATTTTGAAAAGAACTGTTCGCATTTATATGTTGTGCCAAATAATGAAACAACTTTTAGCGCATGATTTCGTAGCAGTGGGAACTCCTGCTCGGTTAAATAAAGACTATAAAACTGAAGAGGAGTCACACAGTTAAATTTAGCTTTCAATGCATTATCGCACTGCAAGTTAATTAGTTCTAGTTGTAATGAATCAGGTGCATCTTCTGACCTTACGTTAAATGGGGCGTCGAATATCTGAAGCTCAATTTGAAACTTTTTAAGATCAATAAACCTTTTTTCAAATTCATCATAGAGAAGTGAGCAGGCCTCGGAATACGCCACTGTTGAAACTGGTTTTCTTCCATGTAATGTTGGAAAATGGGTTAGAATAGTTTTCTTTAGCTGCGCCATCCACAGTTGTAACATGGACTGAAAAGATTTAATTGATGTATAAAGCGAAGTAATCAATAAATCTGGTCCCTGTAATTTCACGTTTAAATTATTCAAATGCTGAGTGATGTCCACAAGAAATGCCAAATCACACAACCATTCTTCCTTCTCCAGCTCATGGATGGGCATATTTTTCATGTCCATGAATATCATGATTTCATTTCTGAGTTCATAAAATCTTTTGAGCATAGAACCTTTTGACAGCCAACGAACTTCACAATAATATAACAAATTTCCATAACATGCTTCAAGATCTAATAAAAACTCTCTAAACTGCCTGTTATTTAGACCTTTACTTTTAATTAAATTAATACATTTCACAACAATAGACATCACATTCGTCATTTTCAAGGACACGGCACACAAATTTTGTTGGTGAATTATACAATGAAATACAATTAAGTTATTATCAACGTGCCTCTCTTCCAGTTCCTTTTTAATCAAAGCAACAAGTCCTTTTTGAGTTCCCACCATTGATGGTGCACCATCAGTGGCAATACCAATTAGTTTTTCAAAGGATAATTCATAATCAATAATTGCAGACTTTACATTGGAAAAAATTTCTTCACCTGTTGTACTTCCATGCATAGATTTCAAGCAAAGCAGTTCCTCTCTGATATGGAAGTCAGAATCAACTCCACGAATAAAAATTGCCAACTGTGCTGTACTCGTGATGTCTAGGGTTTCATCAACAGCCAAAGAATAGAATTTAAATGACGCTGCTGCTTTCTTCAAAGTTAACTCAATGTCATTAGCCATTTCACAGATGCGATCAGACACTGTTTTTCGTGATAAACTGATGCTTTCGAATAATTTTACTTTATCTGGAGTTAAAACTTTTGCTGCGGTCACTAAGCATTCTTTTATGAATTCTCCTTCTGAATGTGGTTTCAGAGCCTTTGCTATTAATTCAGAAACCTCATAGCTTGCTCGAACAATGGAGCTATTTTGTTTATGTGTATGCTGCAATATTGACTGTTGGCCTTTTAGTTGCTTTTTAAGATGATTAATTTTTTCGAAGCGTATTTCCCCTTGCACATTATCCAATTCCTTATGCTTGGAAGAATAATGGCGCTCAAGATTGTATTTTTTTGGTACTGAAACAGATTCCCCACATACAAGGCATATTGGTCTGCCTTTATTTTCGATGAAAAAATAATCTTTCGTCCATTCTTCTTTGAAATTATATAAAGATAACTTTTGTCTCTTTGAATTAATGCTGGACATGCTTCCGAAATTCCAAACAAATATAAATCAGCCACAAAGCAACACAAACTGACAAAAACACTATAAGCACTTGCGTCCTCCTCAACAACCAAAAAAACATTGCATGAAGCCGGAAGCGAATTAGGGAAGTTGTCATACTGACAAAACCGTTAAAAAAAAGTTGCTATCTTTCAAAATAATATATATATATATATATATATATATATATATATTAAGGTTATTACTAGGATATAGGTGTAAACTATGACTAGAGGTATTATATATATATATATATATAATATATATATATACTATGTATATTAATATATTATATATAATATATGAGGAGAGAAGAGGAGAGAGAGAGGTGATGGATATTCATTCTAAATTGCATTGTATGGTCTGTCTATTGCAACAAACTGGCAAACAAATGTTGTCAATTCCGTATTTTCCACAACGAACAATTCTATAAATATATATATATAATATATATATATATATATATATATAATATATATATATAATAATATATATATAATATATATAATATATATAATATATATATATAAGTATATATATATATATATATATATATTATATATATATATATATATTATATATTATAATATATAAATATATATATATATATATATAATATTATATATAACGTTTTTTCTCTTCCGAAAAAAAATAAGTCAAAAGGAAAAAAAAGTAAAATAATAAGTCCCGAAATAAAAAAAGAAATAAAAAATAATAATTATCTGTCAAACAGGTCGCGGGCATAAAAATATTAAGCCGCGGGCATAATTTTGCCCGCGGGCTTGAGGTTCCCCACCCCTGGTATATGGCAAGGTCAAAGGCGAAATATCATGGTCAACCACCAAATGTAAAAGACATCAAAAAAAGGGTTAAGTCCCTAAAGGAAGGAAAAAAAATTACCGTGGGCAAAAAATGACCCATGGTATATGGCAAGGTTAAGGTCGAAATATCATGGCAAACAAGGGTAAGACCATCAAAAAAATAGGCTAACCCTAAAGGATAGATCAAAAATTCCGTGAGCCAAAATTGACAACCATGGAAATACAAGGGGTTGGTCGACAAATTAACCGTGGGCAAAAAAATGACCCATGGAAGACAAAGGGTTGGTCGAAAATTAGGGTGGGCAAATTGACCCATGAATACCAAAGGTAGCCAGAAAATTACGTGGGCCAAAATTGACACCACGGAAGACAAAGAGGGTAGCCAAAAATTACCGTGGGCCAAAAATGACCCATGGAAGATCAAAGGGTTGGTCGAAATATCATGGTCAAACAAGGTTAAGACATCAAAAAAGGATTAAGCCCCTAAAGGAAGATCAAAAATTACCGTGGGCAAAAAATGACCCATGGTCGAAAAAATTAGGGGGCGTAAAATAGGGGGGCAAACGTACAACGGTTTCCTTGCGCAACCGTTTGGCCGCAAACCCTTCTTCGAAGGTTGCCAAAAATTAGGGGTGCCGAAAAATTTAGGGGGGCCAAAAAATACCGTGGGCCAAAAATGACCCATGGAAGACCAAAGGGTTGTCGAAAAAAAGGTGCAAGGGCCCAAAAAGGTAAAGGGCAGGTAAAAATTCGAGCTAAAAAAAGGTCACGGTAAAAAAAGGTCAGGACGAAAAACCCACCTATGGATACGAAAAACCCACACTAACAATATCCCTCCCATACTACTAAAAGCCTTAACTTTTTGGTATTATATATATAATAAATATATATATACATATATATCCAGGACGCTCTATATATATATATGAATATATAATATATATATTATATATATATATATATATAATATATATATATATATATATATATATATATATATAATATATAATATATATATAATATTATTTAATATTAGATAATATATATATATATACTAATATATATATATATTATATTATATATACATACTAGATGCAAAATCGTTCATGATTCCAACCGACAGTCTACCAATTAAATATATAAAAAAAAACCTAGTAAATATATGTTTCAACATTGTTTGTATTTTTATTTTCAACCGCCCTAATTTTAAACAACTAAATTACAAAAACAAGGAAAGATGCCTAGATTAGCCAGATTATGGCAAAATGTTGCTACGTTTGGTCAGCATTGGCCTAGCGAAATCATATTTTTTTTCAATGATTTTGCCTTAATGTTTGTTTAAAAATTTATATATACTATATATATATATATATATATAGTATATATATTATATTATATATATAATATACTTTATATATATCAGGATATATATATATAATATATATAATCATATATACCGTATATATATTATATATAT
>JABUQX010074802.1:0-12500 GCA_015478945.1 Trachelipus rathkii | reverse complement strand
TATATATATATATATATAAGGACGAAAAAATAGAAGTATATATATATATATATATAATATATGATAAGGAAATATATATATATACTATATAATATATAGTATATATATAATATAGATATATATTATATATATATAGATATATATATATATATAAATATATATATAATATATATATATATATTAGTATAGTATTATATTATATATATATATATATATATATATATATATATATATATATATATTGTATATATTAGTATATTATATATATATATATATATATATATTATATATTATATATATATATATATATATATGATAGTACTTTTTGCTTATTTAATTTATCTATTGGTTCATCCATATTTGGGGGCCATGCAGCATTCAGGAAACATGTTATATTTGCCGACCTCAGCCATAGACCCTATAAGAAATAATTTGAAAGTGTGTACGATTAGTGATGAGGGTAGAGCAGTATTAAGTCAGAAGGATGGGCTCTGTTGTGTGATATTTGGCAGGTCCTAGGTGTTTGCGGCGGATGTTTGAAACGATTTCTGTTGCTGATGATGGGGAGTTTTTGAGAGATTTGATACTCATTATCAATAGTAGACATCAGAAATGAAAGGTTAACCTTTCAGCGATCAGTATTCCTCTGACTTCACTAGGCTCCGCCTTTTTTACACGTACAACAGTGTGTACATATTTATGTTCATGTGTACATCTTTTTGTGTACCCATTTTAGCTTTGGTTGTTGTTGTTGTTGTTGTTGTTGTTGTTGTTGTTGTTGTTGTTGTTGTTGTTGTTGTTGTTGTTGTTGTTGTTGTTGTTGTTGTTTTTCAGCTCGCGGGACACACACCCGCACACACACACACGTCATAAGAGTTTAGGAATGACTCCAGCATGCTGTAAGTTTTGTTGTATGATGTTGCTACACAACTGTATATATATATATTTATAGTTATATATATATATAATATAATATATATATAATTATATATATATAATAATATATATAGTAAATAATATATATATATATATATACGTATATATATAAGAGTAGTATATAAGGAATTAAAATATAATTGTTATATTTGGGGAATTTTCAAGTCAACTGCCGACTTTACTTGGATTTCCCGCCATTCAAAAGCTCTAGAGCTTCCAAAGACGGTCTCATCGACCTTGGAAACGCTTCATCTTCATTGAATCATACTCTTTCAGATTTGGGGAGCCTTGACTAAATCAGCTGCTGACATGACTTGGTCGATTGGGCCTTGGAATCACTTCAGAGACCTTGGAATCGGATTCTCTGGCATTGGGAATTTGACCCTTCTAGCGTCAAAATCAATGAAGTTAGGGAATAATCCAAGTCAACCGTCGACATGACTTGGATTTACTGAAGGTTTAGAGATCCAAAACCATCGAAAACAGTCTCACCGACCTTAGCAACCCCTGATTTGACATCTCAAATGCCAATATCTAACGATGTAATTAAAATTCCTTAGTAAACGGCCGACATGACTTGAATTTCGTATTAACCTCTAAAGGTCGAACCAATAAAATCTTAACCCTTCGCCTCAAAATGGTCAAACTAAAAGTTTAGCAGTATGTAAGACCAAAACCAGAAAAACAACTTGGATATAAGGGATACGAAACCTCATCTGCGATGAGGTGACACCAGCAGCCACAATATTATCATGTGACTGGAGGGATACGCAATCTCTATGACATCCTAAAGGGGATCCTAAAACTTTAAGGGAGCTGCACCCCTTACCAGGCGTTGCTGCCCCATGTAACCTCTTCTACGACGAGGTAATATCACCACCTATATGTATACTAAATTTGAAGCGGATGAGACCAATAGAACTCAAAAAAAAAAATTCAAATCATACACCTTTGCCTCAATACCTTAAATATAATATAGAATTTATATAGAACATCTCCTAGAACCATATCGGTAGCTTATTTACCATCTAACTAAGACCCTAACCAAGTTTGGGGGCTTAGCACCCCCTTAGGGGGAGCAGGAATACGTAACCTCTGGTAGAGAGGGTATGTCCTAAAAAAAGGGGGTACCAAGTTTCAAGGGAACACGATAACCCTAACCTTATTAAAACGAGGGGAAAGTAAAAAGGGAAGGAACTTAGATCGTGATTATTCCCATAGGAGTTTGCCCATTAATTTTTTCGCCATTTCTGTTTGTTACCACTGTCGAGAAGCAATTCCAGAAGCGAAAGAGAGAGCAGATTTGAAAAGAGTGGAAGAATGGAAAGTTGAGTCATCGGAATAAGAATGAACCGAGTTAGATGAACAGCTAAGAGCGTTAATGAAAACTAAGAATAAAGTTGGAGATAAAACAGAACCTTTCGAACACCGCAGTTAACAGAAAAGGAAGAAGAGGCTGCTCTATCAATAAATGCCGATATGGAACGATTTAAGAGAAAACTAGATAAAAGCGAGCAAAGAGAAGAAGGAAACCCAAAGGAGGGGAACTTAGAGAGAAGTGACTCGTGCCAAACCCAGTGAAAAGCTTTCGAAATGTCAAGCAGCACCACACATGTCTCCCCATAGTAATTAAGGGTAGAAGATCATATATCAGTGAGATATGAAAGAATGTCACTAGTTTACCTCGAACGTTGAAGCCATACTGGTGATCAGAAAGGAGGGAATGAGATTCCAGATGGACCAGGAAATGAGAGTTTCAAAGATTCAAGATAGAATACAAGCGAGAGCTATAGAACGATAGAAGGATCAGAGTGGCTACCCTTCTTTTGGATCGGTTGAACATATGCCCGCTTCCAGCACTGAGTGTTAGAACTAAGGCAAATAGAGTAGAGCAGAACGAGGACACGTGCCAACATCTCGAAGCACACTCCCTCAAAACACGAGGAGGAATGCCGTTCGGGCCTTTATCATTTCTAACTTTCATAGATCTCAGGATCTCATGCACTCAATCATGTGAAATCGCAGGGGAAGACATGGGACACCTGAAAGAAGGAGTAGGAGGGAGTTCCCAGAATATATATATATATAATAATATATATATATAATTATATATATACTAGTATATAGTATATAGTATATATATATATATATATATATATATATATATATATATATATATATATATAGGTGGCGGTGGTTAATTGAGAACATTCACAGTAGGCTTGGTGTTCTTCTGAGTCTTCTATTTCGGAATTTTTTTTTTCGTTGTAGTTTTCTTTTTGGAGACGATCTTCTTTTTCTTGGGTTTTAGGTAAAACGACTTCTTATTCTTAATAGAACTTTTTTATTCTCTTGGATTAGATAGATTTTACATTATTTTTCAATTCATGCTATTACAAAAAATCTTTAATTATGTAACGTTGAATTAACATACAAAATATAATACATTTTACACATCTAAACATTTTGTTATACAAATTTTTATTCTTTTTTTATTTTAATACATTAAAATCGAAAATATAAAAACATTTTATTTATTGAACTATTTTATAATATTGTACTACATATAATATTGTCCTTAAAGTATATCAATATATAAAAGTTACTGTTAAATCGTTCATGGGAAATTTTACAATCAATATGTTCTCTATATATCACTTCCCTGCCAAAACACGGAGTGACTATTTACGTAAGTGTACTCTGCGTGTAGGGTTTCTTCTTAAGGTTGGAACATCATGGACATCAGTGACATAAGGGGTGTCATGGACATCGGATACATCATGGACATCAGAAAAGTCATGGATTACTTGATATTGTTGTTAGTGTTGACAGAAAATAGTTACACTAAGCTGAGGTTGGTAGACCTGGGATTAACGGCGTGACAATATTTGTCTTCAAAGTTCTATATGTTGATTGAAGGTATTCATTGTTTTGACATTTTGAAATTGGTCTCAGCGTCGACGGAAAATAGTCACGTTAGGCTGAAGTTGATAGACCTGGTAATAACGGCGTGACTGATATTTCTGTCTTCACTGGTCTGTAGGTTCCTTGAAGGTATTCATTGTTTTAGCATTTTGAAATTTGTCTCAGTGTCGACGGAAAATAGTCACGTTAGACTGAAGTTGGTAGACCTGGGAATAACGGTATG
The DNA here is from genome assembly GCA_015478945.1 of Trachelipus rathkii. Lineage (NCBI taxonomy): Eukaryota > Metazoa > Arthropoda > Malacostraca > Isopoda > Trachelipodidae > Trachelipus > Trachelipus rathkii. The sequence continues at coordinate 8,416 of JABUQX010074802.1, read as the reverse complement.
ATTGAAGTTCCCGTTCTCACTGTTGTTAGTTGTCTGAAGGCATCATTTAGAGGATGTTCTTCTGTCCGGGCTCACCAATTATAAAGTAAAGGAGTTGTTGGAGTTATCTTTTGGATTGCTTCTCCACTTCAAAAGTTGGTGTTTGTAGTTCGTCTCAGTCTTTCTTGTGGATTTTTCTGTTTCAACTGGCAATGGTGGTTTTTATGTGTGAAGAATAATTTTTCAGTGAAACTGGAAAAAATTTCTGTCACCAATTTATAGGAATAAGTAATGGTTGTGGTTAATTGAAGGCGTTCACAGAAAGCGTTCACAGAAGGCTGGGTATTCTTCTGAGTCTTCTGTTTCAGATTTTTTCTTTTTCATCGTTGTAGTTTTCTTTTTGGAGACGATCATCTTTCTGTTGGGATTTAGGTAAAACGACTTTTTAATGGTACTTTTTTATTCTCTTGGATTAGATACATCTTTCACATTATTTTTCAATTAATGTTATTACAAAACATCTATAAATATTTAACATTGAATTAACATACAAAATACATACATCTAAACATTTTGTTATACAAATTTTTATCCTTTTAGGGGTATTTCCAATTTTTGCTTCGGGCTGAGCCCAATTTTTACCCCCCATAAAAATGGACATAAAATTCGAAATTTTCAGCCAATTTTGACCCTCCCCCCAACCAACCCCACCCGACCCCACGCACCCCACCCCCACCCCCCACCCGCACAACCCCCCACTCAACAACTCAAAATTCCGCCCCCCGGAGCCCCCCATATCAGCACCCCCCAATCCCCCCCCCCCCCCCACCCCACCCCCACCCCACACACCCATCCCACCCCCAACCCACCCACCCCAATTTTGACCTATAACACCAAACGTAGCTTTACGACGTCTAAAAACGTCGTTTCGAAAAAGTGGTTTTTTCTTTGTTTGGTCGTTTGGGGGGTAGTCATTTTAGCCTTGGGTTTATTTTTCCAAATTTTTTAAAACATGTTTTGTCATTTGTCGAAACTCCTCCTAAACTATTTTTGGAAATGACTTCAAACTTGAAATATATAAAGATTGGACAATTATCTAAAAAGTGTAGGAACATAATTTTGATATTTGACCCCATATTTGAGCATTGGGCGATTTTCAAAAGCCTACTATTTTGGTCTTGCAAATTGTAAAATTGGGATATTTTATTCTGTTTAATCCGATCTGCATGGAACCTTCAGAACATTTAAATCATGGAGATTGCAAATTTACTAAAGAAGACGTGACACCTTGTTATTGCAGTAGTGTTTGGATTTATCTTGGAACATTTTCAAAAAAAAATTTGAGGGAAAACATTTTTAATACAAAAAATTTTCTTTGAGTGTAACAAAAAAAAAAAAAATATTAAGTATAAAACGGGTATCTCGCCAGATTAATATACCCCTAGAATATATGATGTTGATCGGATAGTAGAAAGAAATTATATCAATATTTCACTTTTTAAAAAATTCAAATTGCTGAAAAAGTGAAATATGATGATATTTTTCTACTATATACGATCCAACATTCAAATTTTCGGGATGTAGTAATCGGGTGAAGATTACACGCTCTTACGTTAGATAATTTTTTGTGTATACTCAAAATAAGAATTTTTAAAAAATTTCCACAAAATTTTTGTTGAAAATTTGTTCAAAGAACAAATCCCAAACTATGCCATATAACAAAGAAATTATGCTAAGTAAAAAAATGTGCGATCCTTCCGACTACAAAATGCCTGAAATAATGGCAGCCGGATAAACAGGAAAAAATGAGTGCCGAATTTGGCAATTTGGAAAACCCAAAAATAGTAGGTTTTGAAATCGACCAATGCTCAGATATGGGGTCAAATATCAAAATTCTGTTCCTACACTTTTTAGATAAGTAGTCCATCTCTATATTTATGTTCAAGTTTGAAGTCGATTTCCAATGAAAAAGATTAGGAGGGAGTTTGCAACAAGGATGTTCAAAAAAACATAGGTTTTGAATAAATATGAATAATACCAATGCAATGACTACAGACACAGAAAGACCTCTTTAAACGAAGTTTTTAGACGTTTAAAAAAGCTACCAGTTTGGTTTTATAGTGTCAAATGGCTGAAAAATCCGTAATTTATAAGATTTTAGGAAGGGGGGTGAAAATTGGTAGCGTGAAGTAAAAAATTGCACCACCTCTTTACATTATATAAGATATATTAGGTATAGGTATATTATATATACAATATTACATATATATTATATAATATAACTACTAATATAGATATACTTATATAATATATATACTATAAATATACTGAAATTAGAGAATACTAGCTAATATACTAAATAATACACACATACAATACCCCTAAAACTAGTACTTAATCACTCCACCTCATAACAACAAAAAACCTAAAAAGACCTAACTAGAAAAAAAGAAATAAATAACTAACAGTAAACAAGAAAATCAATAATATAATAAATACACCTTAACTAAAATGCAATAATACTATAATGAATCACGCAGAGAGCTAATAAAGAAAATATATAACTATATATAATAATGATAGTAATATATTATATATTATATAATATATATTCTATATATATAATAAATATATATATATATATAATATACTATATATAATATATATATAAAATACTATATTATATTCATATACGTATACATACACGAAATTATTTTAAATAATAGCATATTATATATATATAATAGTATATATATATATGTATATATATAATATATATATATATTGTATAGTATATATATATCAAAATATTATATATAATAATATATAATATCATATATAGTAGTAATATATATTGTGTACAAACATATGATATTCATGAGTATTTCACAATAAATAGAATATATTTACTAATCTGGGATGTGTTTATATAATATATATATATAATATAATATATATATATATATATACTAGTATATATATGATATATATTATAATATAATATATATATATATATATATTGTAATATTTATATATACTATAAGGTATAGACTATATATAATAATATATATGTATATAAATATATATATATAGTATATATACTATATTTATATATGTATATATATATGAGGATACTTATAGTAGATATAATAATATATCATATATAGATAATTATATATATATATATTAATAATAGTAAATATATATAATTATAGTAATATATATATAATATATTATATATATATATAGTATATATATATATATATACATATATATATATATCATATATTAAATATATATAATAAATATAGGTAATATATATAATATATATATATACATATATAATTAATATAATATATTAATATATATATATATTATATTAAATAATATATAATAATATATAATAATATATATATATATATATTAGATATATATATATAGATAAATAGTATATATACTATATATAATATATATATATATATATATATATACTAATATATATACTAATATATATTCTGACACCTTAATCGGATTAACTGTGTCGCTTCTTTGCTACCTGTCCTTGGTATGAATCCGGTTTTGGTTCGGGGGACGATTCGGCAGCTACTAAAAAAGTAGGGGCCATGATTGGCGAGGGAATGAGCTGGTTCATTCCATCTTCAACTAAATGTTTTGTTCTTCAAAATGCATTGTTCGATGGCATCTATTCTTGTGCCTTTCAGGAAAGAACAATGAATAACGGAAATGGAAAATCTCTTTTCTCCTTTCACTCTTGATAATTTTTAATGAGCTCGGAATCGTTGCAGGGATATTATTCGACAGGTTAAGAGTGCATTCACTAAATAAAAGCGGACTGACCTCCTTGGTTCTTAAAGTGATAAAAATATCTGGCCTCTTGCCATAAACATCTCTAATAACTTCTGTCAATCTGCCTTTCCTCCTCTTATTGACTCTAACGAATCTCTAGCTAATACTCCTTCTGAAAATGCTAATCTCTTCGGCCTCCGTTTTTTCATCCATTTCCACCCTGGACGATTCTATCAACCCTCCTCCTACTTTTTCTCCTCTCAGGCGTTCTATGGCTTCGTCTGTGATTTCACATGATCGGATTATATGATCCAGAGATTTATGAATGTCAGAAATGCTAATGACCCGGACGGCATTCCCCGAAGTGTTTAGAGGGAGTATCTTCTGAGCTGGTGTCTGTCCTTGTTCGGATCTACTTTCTTTGCCTTAAAACGAACACTTTCCCTCAATGTTGGAAGCTCACGTATGTTCAACCGATCCCATAGAAGTTTAACTGCACTGGTTCTTCTAACTATCGTCCAATAACTCTCACTTGTATTCCTTTTAAAATCTTCAAAACCTTCCTCTACTCTCATTTCCTGAATCATCTGGAATCTCATTCCATTCTTTCAGATCACCAGTAAGTTAAACTGGCGATGCTTTTTCCAATCTTGATGATTAATGGTCTTCTGCCCTTAGGGACTATAGGGAGTCCTATGTTATGGTGCATGACATATCGGAAGCTTTTGACTGGGTTTGGCACGCGTCGCTTCTCACTAAGTTCCCTTCCTTTGGAATTACTCTTTCTCTTAGCATACTCATGTCTAGTTTTATCTCAGACCACTCCATATTGGCACTTGTTGATTGAGCGACCACCTCTTCCTCCTTTCCTATTAATTGTGGTGTTCTGCAAGGTTGTTTCATCAACTTTATTCTTACATTTCATTAACGATCTTCTCAGGCGCACTTCCAACTCTGACCAATCTTATGCCGATGACTCAACTCTCCATTATTTTGCTTATTTCAAATCTGATCAGTCTTTTGCATCTAGAGTTGCTTCTCGCCTTCAGCTTTTCAATTCTATTCTTGCCGACCTGGATGAAATCTCCCGGTGGGGTCGCCTCATCACTGTGAAATTCAATTCTTGAAAAACTCAACTTCTTTACATCTCCCTCTCAAAAGCACCTCCCAACTTTCCTATCTCCTTCGACGACTCTCCCGTCTCACCTGTAGATATCATAGACATTCTTGGTTTGAACATAAACATTAAACTAACCTTGGAAACCTCATATTACAATGATTGCAAAGGAGGCCTCAGAAAAGCTTGAAGTTCTGTTCAGGTTGCGGGAATTTTTTTTCCGAGCAATTACTCAAATTATATAAGGGTCTTATCCCCCCTTGTATGAAACACTATCCCCACATTTGTGGGGCTCCGATTCCACTCTTCTTTTGGAATGGATTGAGCCTAATGCTAAAAGACTAATAAACTGTTCCCTACTTTCAAACTTCATTGCCTCTCTATCACTGCAACGTGACGTTGGTACACTATCGATTTGCTGTAGGTGCTACAAAAGCAGGTGCTCAAAGTAGTTGATCACCACCATTGCTACAAACTTGTAGCACAAGGGGCGCTCTGCTTTCTCATGAATTTTGTTTGAATATTGGAAACACTAGGCTTGTTCGTTGTAGTCTTCTTTCTGTCAATCCACCTTTCTTTTATGGGACTCCCTGCATTCAACTGTCTTTTCTGCTGTATTTAATCTCCCTCGCCTCAGAGATTTGTGTTAGGCTTGGGATTGTTGGGATTGGGTTGATTTTCCCATTATTTTCATTTTTTAATTCTGCCCACATTTTGAAAAGGACTCTGCCCATGAGTGAAATATATATATATATATATATATATATGATAATAGATAATATTTAAGAAAGTTATATAATATTTTGGAACCAGAAATATATATAATATATATATATATAAATATATATATATATGATAAGAGTTGGCAGAGCATCAAATTATACGAACCCAGAGGAGCTCACCACAAACATCGCACGACACACTCCACCCCACCTCAGTCAATTTTTTTCGCACCGCACCGCACCGCCACGCACCGGAGCGCCCGCCACCGCACCGCACCGCTCCGCAAGAGCAAAAACAAGCAACGCAACGCACCGCACCGCAAAAACCCCGGCAATAAAAGAAAAAACCCGGCCAAAAAGAGCCCGCCACCCCTTCACGCCCATCGTACCTCTATATTTCAAAAATCGTACCGAACCGAACATATGAAATACTTCCACATCGTACCGCGTGCATATATATTTTATATATATATATAATATATATATATATAATAATATATATATATTTTGTATGTATATGTATATATATATATATATATATATATAATATATATATATTATATATATATTATATATATATATATATTCATATTAATATATAATTCTTATGTATGTATGATGAATATATGTATGTAAATCCCTTATCTCCCTGTTACCTCCTGAATTTGTATAATTCATTAGAAAAACTTTAAAGGGATTTCCTGAAATAAAACTTATTATTTTTTTCATTATTATTATTTTCTTTGCATTTTTTTTTGTTTTATTTCCTTTCTTCTTTTTTTTTAATTTTTTTTTTATTTTTTTTTTTTGAGGAAAATGAAAATGTTATCTCAAATTTTTGAAACACAAGATTATCAAATTTAAAAGATCTTTTTAATTCGCGCGGAAGTAAAGCCAATACAAATATATATACTATTTATATATTTGTCTATACAGAAAATATATATATATATATATATATATATATATATATATATATATATATATATATATAATATATAATATAATAATATATATATATATATATATATATATATATATATATATATATATATATATATATAAATATATGTAATATATATATATATATATATATATATAATATATATATATATATATATATATAATATATAATATATATTATATATATATATATATATATATAATATATATATATATATATATATATATATATATATAGTATATTTACAGAAGATAAACACCACCGCTCACGGCAAGCCCTATCTAAGGGAGGGGTGTACTCAATTTACGTCGAGCAGGACGGAGCCAAGCCAAGGAAGAGGATAGCTCACATTCTCCCACCCGACCAGTTGCGAAAAACCTGGACCCTCGCTTTGTTTTGGCGAGTGCTCTCCCACTGAGCTACCGGTGGCTTTTAGTATAAATAAAATAAAATAAAAAAAACATTTAAATATATACATACATATAAATACATACATTAATACACAAAGCCAATATATATATATATATACTATATATAATATATATATATATATAAGTATATTATATATAATAATATATATATATATATATATATATATTATATTATGATTATATAATGTATATTAACATGTATTATATATCACTATTTTAATATTATTAAAAAACTAAACACTATATTTCAAACACAAATTCAATATATTTCACTATCAATCATTACTAATCACTGTATTTTAATATTGTTATTTATTATTACTATTACTATGCTACTATGATTTAACACTAATATTAATATGTTCTACACTATATTTCAACTACTTTGCACCACTACTCACTATATAAGATAATTATTATCACTTGTCACTACTGTCACGATTATTATATGACCAGCATTCACGAAAAATTAATGAAAGGGTGTTTTAAGACCCATACTTCCAGAGGAAGAGAAGTTGGTAAATTTTCTTAACGACTCGACGATTGCCATGGGAAACTTAACTATCAAATGAAAATATGTATTTTAAATTTCTTCTCTATAATTTTATTTTGTATGCAATAATTAATTTTTCCAAAATAGCCAAAAGTAATGAATTTTAAAATTTTGCAGCTCCTCAAACAAAGATTAATATGAAAATTAAATTTTAAATGTTTAAAATTTTTACATTTAAAAAAAGCAAAAATCGAAATTTTTTTCCTCTTTAGTTGACAGTCACTTTGAACAAAGCTTTCTCTCTCTCGCGCTCTCTTCTCTCTCTCTCTCTCTCTCTCTCTCTCTCTCTCTCTCTCTCATCTCTCCCTCTCTCTCTCTCGGTGTGGCATATACATACACTCTCTTTCTGTCTTCCAAATTATTCAGTGCTAGATTTCTCAAACCGCTTCATCACGTAATAAATTCATCTATGGGACTATTCACTCTTACTTTCCATAATTGTCTCTCTTTTCTGAGTCTTCTGTATTTGCTCCCCCTTTAGTTCCATTGCGTCCACACACGACGATGGTCGAATCATAATATGATAAATATATATATATAGTATAAATATATATATATATAATATATAATATAATATATATATATATTATATATATATAAATATATATAGGCTTTGAGTCACGTGTGAATATAAATCCTTACGTTTTTCTCTAACTCATAAAATTTTAGGTTTAAATTTTTAGCAAACTTATTTAATTTTTAAAAATGTCAACTTGCGGCTCAAAAAAAATTAATACATTACATGGTAATATATTTAATGAAGTTGAAGTTTTATAATGTTCAACATTACATTCCTTTTTTATATATAATTAATATATATATAATAATATAATTAATAATAAT
>JABUQX010074801.1:5000-25000 GCA_015478945.1 Trachelipus rathkii | reverse complement strand
TAATTATTATATTGCAATTAATACTTTATATTTTAATAAAAATATGAATTGTAATATTGAAGAAATTTTATGTGTTTGTTTTAAAATGATTTTTAATGTATTCATGTATTTTTATATTGAAATAATTGGAACAATTATACTAATTAAAAAATTTACTTAATTTAATATTTAGTAAACTCATTATTGTAAAGAACATTTAATTTATAATGTGTTTTCCATTATTCTTTATTTAGGTTTTTCTGGATACAGTTTGGGAACTGTATTTTTTTGGAGTAGTCTTTCAGACTATTTTTTATAGACTGTTTTTGGAAGTTTTTGGATAGGATATTAAAATAAAACACTCTCAGAAATTTGCCGCGTTTATTGAACCTTCCACCTGGTGCAAGAAGATAAAGAATCTCTCTAGTGTCACCAGACTGGCTTCGCTTTCCATGATATAGAGGCTGCAATCTGCTCATTTAAAGTGGCGTGATATCGACTACAAAATTGGTTTTGGTAGTAGTGGCCACTACTGTCTTCACGACGACAAAGACAATAGGCCGTAAGGAACGGTTGAGGGATAGCGCCTACACGAATCTATGGAAATTTCTTCTGTGTCTACAAGAGCCAATTGTTATAGCAATTTTGAGAGAGGTGACTCCTTTGTCACTTTTAGAGGACTCCAAACTCCAAATCCAAAACCTTTACCAAGCTTTTAAAGGTGGAAAATCAATAGAAGTACTGTAAGTACAGAAATATATTTTCACACAAAAAGATTTTTACACTAAAGTTTAAATTAGAATAGGAAATTGTGTACATTTGGCATGCAATATATTATCACCTGTGGGTTTTAATATATATAGTATGTTTCATTATTGTACAAATTTCAACACAAAAGGTGTTAAAATTTAAATGAAAACATATATGTTATTGTTTTCAAAAAATTACATGGGTGACAGATAAAATTCCCCATGATAGCCATAGAAAAAGGGCTACTTTAGAATCTGAAAAGTGTGAAAATAATAAAACAAGATTTTTTAGAAATATTTTAATATATAAAAAATATATTAATTTTTAATTAATGACATTGTTTTGTATGTATTTTTTTTTGTTTTTTTTTAAAGCAAAATTACTAGAAAAATAATACAAAAAATTAATAATTGCATTTTTCTTATGTACGGTTCCTCAGAGGGAAGTTCTTTAGAGAATACAATAGGAAAATGTGCAATTAACAACTGTAAAATAATTAATTAAGACTTGACTAATTAATTTTTTTTTATTTTACTAAATGATAGTATAGAGTTAGAGGATCATTTTAGTGAAAACCGTTTTTCTTAATTATCATTAGTTAAGTAATTAGAGTTAGTAGAAGATTACTAAAGAGCAAAAACAGCAGCAGCATACAATACGACAAGTAAGAAAAATGATAAGTCAAAATAGGTGTGTGCATGAATTGGTTATATTCATTCAATAATATATGAATCAAATTTGTAAAGGGGTAAGAGTAAGGAGTTGAGGGAAGGGAGCGGCGCTGAATTGGAGTATTGTTGGAGGGAAGGGAAATCGGCATTGGATGGGGGAAAGGGATATCGCCTCCAGAGTGAGGGATTGAGAATCTTTGGCCCATTTAATCCCCTCATTTCTTCCTTCAGTTCTTTCCCCCACTTCTTTCCTTCCTCGCGCCGTCTCATATGCATACACAACAACACACACACATCGTTTTATATATATATATATATATTTGTTTCTTATATTAATTATAATAAAATTTATTTAATAATACCTTTTCATTATTATTATTTACTAATCATATTTGACGTAGTCCCGCGAATATTTACAGGTGGTAAAAATTTGAGTTTTTTGTTTTTTAACCCGTTTTTTTTAAACCCGGTTTTTTTTAGTGAAGGCTTAAGAAGCCAAGTGTTTTTTTTTCTTTTTTTGAGTGAATTAAAAAATAAGTTTTTTTTTCAATTATCAGAAATCCGTAACTTAGCGAAAAGTTAATTAATAATTACCAAAGTGAGGTAAAACCTTTTGGACAAGGCCCAGGCCAACCAGACAAGGTCACTTTGACCAAAGGTCACAAAGGGTCACCAAGCGTCACAAAGGTCACCAAAGGTTCACCAAAGGTCAAAAGGCAGGAAAAGGTCACAGGTCAAAAAAAGGTCAAAAAAGGTCACCGGCCCAAAAATTGCCCTGATTGACCCTAAAATACAGAAAATTATTATATTTTTGATCTAAAACATTAGAAAGTGTTTTCTTTGACCAAAAAATAACAGAATTGTTATATTTAGATCCAGAAAAATTGAAAATTTATTTTCTGACCTAAAATATTTTAAAAATTATTCTACAGCAACAGAAATTATAGAAACCACAATTTATAACAGAATAAATTTGTTGGTATATAAATTGATTGATTCTAACTTAGAAAATATTTAATTGAAGAACATAGAACAACTTTGAACAACTTTGAAGAAGTTTGAAGAACAATAGTTCACCTTTGACCAATAAGTTGACCTTTAACATTTTAAGAACACACCCGACTAGAAAAAGGGGATAGCTGTTTCTTAATTAATTAATTACAGAGAATTAATTAAATATAATTATCAAAAGACCTTTGATATTTTTTAAATAATTTTGAAAGAAAATTATTTTTATTTTTGAAAAAAAAGGGACCTTTGATAATATATTAAAATATTTTGAAAGAAATTATAAGGCTATTATTTGATATTATCTTTAAAATATTTTGAAAGAAAATTATAAGATATTTTTTTTAACTTTTTGAAATTTGAAATATTTTTAAAAGAAAATTATTTTTATTTCTGAACTTAGAATCAAAAGTGATTAAATTTTAAATTTTTAAATTTAATAGTGAATAACTATAGACATCTTTTAAATTTAATAGTGATTAACTTTAAACAGTAATTAATAATTAAAATAAAATAATTTTAATTATTTAATTAAAAGTTAATACTGATCTAAAATTCTTTTGTTTGAATTTAAATAGAACTTCACATATTTTCTTTGAACATAGAAAATTTTGAAAAATATTTGAAACAGTTTGAATATTTTTGAAAACTTTGAAAAAATATTTTTGAAAACTTAGTGTTTTTTTTTTGAAAACTTTGAAAAAATATTTTTGAGACTTTAGTTTTTTTTTTTTAAATATTTTGAGAACTTAGTTTTTTTTTAATTTGATTAATTTGAATTAATTAACAATTAATCATGAATATAGTTGAACCAGTTGACCCTAATGGAGCTTCAGGAGGAGCTGAAGGGGAGAATAAGGACTTAGAAAATAAGGACTTAGAAAATAATGATTCAACTGAGAACATGGATAATACAAATAAAGAAGATAATACAGAAGATGTTAATCATGATGAAGAACATGATGTAATAGAAGTAAAGACTCCTGATGGACAGAAAACAGAAGAGAACAAAGGAGCAAAACCCAAGATAAGGGAACCCACACAAAAGGATATGGGACTTCCTCCAGTATATCTACCTCCTTCTAACATTGATACAATGTCGTTAAACCCAAATCAGAGAACAGCTTGGGACTGGCATCAACCAGGAAATACAGAAAATACAGCAAGAATACCTAAGGTGCTCCAAAAGACGAATGTTTTGGACAATACTTTTAATATACATTTAAATGCATCGGGGGCCACTCCCCCTTCAAATAAAAAGAAAACTTACCCTTCCTGGAATGGCCAAACAGAAATATTTAACAATAGAAGTGAGTTTAGTGGAGCTTGGGGACAGAGCCAAGCAAGTGATACTTTATATGGAGGACAACCTCAGAATCCGTGGGGGCCATCCCAAAATAATCCTTTAAATATGCAGCCACCTTACACAGGTTGGCAACAACCCCTTCCTACAATGCAACCTGGATACAATCCATACCCATATGGACCCCCTTATGGAGGATATTATCCCAACGCTGCGTATGCCCCTCCACTTCCAGAATTGCCTAAAGAATTAAAATTGTATGGAAGAAACACCAAAGACCAATTGGGTAGGCATTAAATTTGAGGATTACCTTTCAACGTTGCAAGAGAAGATACGCACGTTAGGCCTAATAACTGAAAGACAGAAAATAGACTATGCTAAGACTACAATCTCTTCTGATTTCTCATCAGAGGCCCGCCAATATATTCTGAAGGATAATAGCTTCTCTAGGTGCAAGACCCTAGAAGACTTCCTAATTCAACTGAAGATTTTTCTCAAACCAGACAAAGCCGAGACAATCTTCTGTTTATTGAAACAATTCATGAAATTTCAAAGGAGACCACATGTAACTCTTACTGAATTCATGTTGGACTTGAGAATCTCCTTTGGGAATATCAGAGAAAACTCATAGATATTGAGACTTCCTTTGGATTTACTTCTCAACAGATAAATATATTAATTATGACTAAGATTTTAGAGAGTATGGAAGAGCTCAGAGATCATAGAAGACTTAGAGAAAAAGTCTTAAAAGTCTTTAATCCAGACTTAAGTTTCGTAGAAATTTTAGAGAAACTTAGTCAAATAGAAGAAGGAGTCTTGTTCCAGACTAATCATAGAGCTGAACAAGATAGAAGAAATACAGCTAGAGTGTTCTATACAGAGAACAATAGCACTAATAACAGTGAAGTTAGAAAAGAAAGAATACATTATAACCCTTTCCATGAGGAACAGAACCATGGAATGGGGTAATAAAAAGAATACTTCTAAATTTTCAGGAAAAAGAACAAGCCCTTCTCCAAATATAAGACTTAATAAGGGAGTAGTTAAGAAACTCTCCAGTAAAGAAATAAAGTCAATGGACTATTGCCTAAAATGTGAATCTTTAGGTCATCATTCTAGAAACTGTGGTTGGAATACCACATACTGCAGAGTATGTAAAAGGTTCCATGCCCGGGGTTCGACGTCTAATTGCAAGAATGCCCCTGTGTGGATACCTAATGAAAATGAAAATAATATGGTAATACCATATAATAACCCCACTGATTTTGTTAATGGGGTCAAAGCTCGAAGAGTCGAGATTAAAAATGATTCAAATACTAGAAAGTCAAACTCTTACTCAAAGAATGAGCGTAGCTATCAAGGTAAGAGTCCCAAGAAAACAACCAGAGTTCATCTGATTTCTAATCATCCAGCTGACTGGAGCTGAAGATGAAGAAGAAGGAAACGAACAGTTTTTTCAACCCGATCTCTCCGACAGAGAACAAAATTTTTGATTCTAGGCAAAGATTTAAATGAAGAAATGGTAAATAGAACAGTAATTAAAGAAAATACTTCAAGCTTAAAGAAGAGAGGTGTTATAGTAACCTCTAGCTTCTTTGGTGTAGGATTTAGACCCCCAAAATTGGGATGTCATTATTTTTTGTCAATATTTTTGACTCCAACAAAAGGTCAGAACGAGGTTGAAGTTCATAGCCTACTAGATTTAGGGAGCACAACCTGTTTGATATCGTTGGATAGATTAAGAGAAATAGAAAGAGAAGGAAGATTTAAACTGTCTCTGAAAGAAGCTAGTATTATAGTTCAAGGGATTGGAACTCAAATGATCCACCCCATAGGAGAAGTTGATCTACTTCTAAGGCTACACCAACAGTATTACCCAGTTACCTTTTTAGTGTGTAAGACTGGAAGCACTGGAGCTTGGAATGGAATTCTACTAGGTACAAGTCTTTTAGCTAACTTACCTATAACAATAGACCTTTCTTCATCGCATTTAAATCTTAAAGAAGAGGATAACGAAATAAAAGTTAAAATCTTTGCCAAGTTAGGAAGTTACTTTCTCATGAATCAATATGAAAAGATAACTAAGAAAGATAGAATGATTAATAATCATAGAAAAGATTCCAATAGGAATGATAAGTTTAAATTAAACAATTACAGTGATAATTGTAAACCAGTAATTAATAAAGGCTCATTTGGAAAGCCTACACAGAGATTAATTAATAAAGGCCATTATTGAAAAGGGCCTTTACACAGAGATTAATTAATAAAGGCTTCATTATTGAAAAGCCTACACAGAGATTAATTAATAAAGGCTCCATTCTTGAAAAGCCTAACACAGAGAATATATTACTAAAAGGCCATTGGAAAAGCCTACAAAAGAGAGTTTATTACTAAAGGTCATTGGAAGCCTTACAAAAGACAGAAATTATTAAAGGCTCATTGAAGAAGCCCACAAAGATAGAAATAAATAAAAATTCTGTTGTTCTTCAAGAGAACAAAGAAAATTTACAACTTCCTCCGGTAGAGGAAGGACCTTTAATAGCAGATGAGGAAATAGAAGTTCAATTGCTATTAATAGAAGAAACAATGGCACCTGCTCAATCTTATGGGTATTTGAAAGTCAGACCTGAGAGTAAAGAAGATTTGAAACTGGAAAAGAAGTGTTTAATAACACCTGCTTTTTCCTTAGGGCCATTATATTTTGCAAATTCTGTATGTCCAGTTAGAAACAATGAAGTTATTTTGAGTTATATTAATTTAAGTGACAAGCCTTTTTATTTAAGAAGAAATAAAAACATAGGTAAATGTCATCCGATTTTGGAACTTATTGAAGAAGAAAATTTTAATAAAACTGCTATTGCTACAGAGAATAAGCAGTTAGGATCTACTTGTATAGTAACCTGCTCAGAAAATTTATCAGATAAACAATTGAAGAATGCATACAGAGAGATTATTACAGATAATTTAAGTAAAGAAGAAGCAGATGTTTCTATTTTACAGAAACCTGAGCATTTAGAAGAACTTCTAGATTTGTTAATGGAATACAAGGACGTTATTGCTCTAGATGATGATGCAGTTCCTGTGTGTCCCATACAGAAGTTTGAAATAGAACTTACCCCAGATGCTCCAAAGATCATTTTTAGAAAACAGTATCGTCTCCCACATCGCTACCTGGAAGACATAGATAATTTTACTGATGCAGCTTTAAAGAAAGGATATATTAAAGCTTGCTATTCGCCACATAGTTCACCTCTACTGGTGGTGGCCAAAAAGAACTCTAATAAACCAAGAGTCTGTATAGACTATAGGCATCTGAACTCCTTTAGCGTCCCAGATGTGTACCCACTGCCCTCAATAGACGAAATATTCTCGTCCCTAGGAGGCAGTACGATTTTTACTAGTTGTGATTTAATCGACGCTTATCATTCCCTCGAAGTCGAGGAGGAAACACAGAAATTAATGGCTTTCCGTACAAGGAAAGGATTATTCTGCCCAACCAGATTATTATTTGGGCACCGCAATGCCCCAAGTACCTATGCTAGGACAATGCAAGTCGCGTTGAACCATTTATTAGGACCTATTGCCCAAGTGTATTTAGATGATGTTTTAATCATGGGTAAAAATAAGGCAGAACATTTTGAAAACTTAAGGAAAGTTTTTACTGCATTTAGAGATAATAAATTAAGAGTTAAATTGACTAAATGTCACTTTTTACAAACCTCAGTGTTATACTTAGGATTCAAGATAGGAAGAGACGGAATTTCACCAGATCCAGCGAAGATAGAATCGATGAAGAGTTTCGTCCCTCCAACAAGTGTTAAGGAAACACAATCCTTATTAGGATTTTTCTCGTATTTTCGCTTTTTAATTAGTGACTTTGCACTAATTGCGAAACCATTATATAACTTAATAAAAAAGAGTGTTAAGTTTGAATGGAAAGAAGAACACCAAAAAGCATTTGAGCTCTTAAAAGAGAAGCTTGTGGTGCAACCTCAGTTAACTTTTCCAGACTATTCCAAGCCATTTTTTATAGGTACAGATGCCTGTGACTATGGAATAGGGGAGTTCTTTATCAATTGTCAGATGACGGCAAGGAAAAACCGTTGTCTTTTGTGTCAAGAGTGTTAAGAGGCAGTGAACTCAACTATGATATTATTGAAAAGGAATGTTTGGCTGTTGTCTTCTCACTACAGAAGTTTAAAAATACGGTGTTTGGTTATCCCATCACCATATTAACTGATAATCAACCTCTTTGCTTTATATTTCGCAACAAACAACAAACGGGACGCTTAGCCCGTTGGAATTTGTTTGTTAATAGTTTTTCACCAACTATAAAGTATAAGACAGGAAAGACTAATATACCGCCAGATTATTTGAGTAGGCATCCAGCAAAAGCTCCAAACGTTTATTTCTTTAAAGGAGAAAAGAAACCGATGCTACCAAGAAAAGATTTTATTTTAACGAAAGAAACTTTTAATAGGGAACAAGAGAATTGCCCTAGATTAAAAGAATTAGTTAAGTGGGCTAAGGAAAACCCCAAGACTTATCCACACATTTTCCATAAGAAAGTGCTGTACTATGCAACTAGAAAGGAACCTTATGTAATACAAGTACCAGATAGCATGATCTACTCAGTTATAGATCAATGCCATTCTTCACTTGGAAGTGGGCATGGAGGACAGCAAAGGACTGAAAAACGAGTTAGAGAGAGATACGTTTTTCCTCATTTAAGTAAGTTAGTAAAGGAGTACTGTTCTCAGTGCGTGTCTTGTGCTAAGGTTAAAGGTCCTAGACCTCCAAAAGCTGAAATCAACAGATGGCCTCTTCCTTATACTCCGTTTTCTAGAGTACACGTGGATAGTATAGGTAAACTTCCCACATGTTCAATTTCAGGAGCCAAACACATTCTCGTCTTCAGAGATGTTTTGACTAGATACTGCGAATTAGTCGCCTGTAAGACAAGAACGAGCCAAGAATTTGCTCAAGCTTTACAAGAAAGAGTAATATGTCGGCATTCGAGCCCAGAAATTTTAGCCTCGGATAATGCCCCAGAATTTACGTCAGCTGCTTTCAAAGAGCTATGTAAAGCTTGGAGGATAAAAAAGGTTAATATTCTGCCCTACAAACCAAGTCAAAATGGTGTAGTTGAAAGATTGAATGCAGATATTGAAAATTTCCTCCGTCATTTTGTAAAGGATAATCATAGAGATTGGTCAAAATACCTATCTTTTGCTCAAATAGCAATTAATACATCGTATAATAGATCCATTGGATCATCTCCACATTTTGTCCTGCATGGATATATAAAGAGACTTCCCTACGAGATGCCTGATTATGTCTCTCCATTTACAAATAAATCGGAAAATAGAAAATTCATATCAGATGAAGTAGATGTCGTAGTGGAAAGAATGGAAGCAATAAGAGATTTAGCTAGAGAAAATCTAGAAAAAGAAACAATTAAAGCTATGGAACAGCAACACAAACATGCCACACAAAGAGAATTAAAAGTGGGCGATTATGTTTTTGTAAATGCTGTAAAGAAACCAGAACAAAGTTCTAAATTGAACAAAAGATTTGAAGGTCCTTTTATTGTAAATCAAATAAAGGAGCCAAATAAGCTTATGCTTTCGTGTTTAAATTCAACGAAATTATTTCCGGTTCACCGGGATAATGTAAAGATAATTCCAGTAGAAAAGATTACAGAATCTCATTTTTCATTTGATAATGATGAGATTTGGAATCCAGATGCAATTCAAGAAACATTGGATTCCCCGAAAGTTACAACAGAAAGAACAAGTATGGAACCTGAAGAAGTAGATCGACAGGTAGATGATCAAGAATCTCCAACCACTTCTTCGTGGATTCCCCCTAATTTTTATGATGAACAATATGTTATACCAGAGGATTCAACACAAGAACAAAAGAATCCTGTAGTAGAAACACAAACTTCTTGTAATCAAATAATACCTGATACTCCTCAAGGAAGTAGATTGATGAATTCTACTCCACAAACAAGAACTCAAGTAAGAGGATATAGACCGTCTCTATCACCAATCAGACAAGAAGATTCATATATTTCAGACAGTTCTGAACACGAGGAACAGCCTGTCATTGCAGAAGTACAAGAGGATACTTTGGTAACACCACTTGCAGATGGAACTGTAGGGGATAATGTGCCAAGTTCTGAAGCACTTCCCAAAGATGATGAGGTAACACCTCCAGAAGAAATAATGGATTTATCAACATCTGAAGGCACAAGAGATGATAGAAAAGAAGATCCGTCGTATAGACCTCACCAGCAATTCAGAGGTCCGAGGGATGTGGAACCAAGGGTTACAAGAAGCCAAACAAGGCAAAGAGAGCAAGAATCTCCTCCACCTCTACCACCAAGATCACCAAGAACTGATAAAACAACAAAAGAGTCGTCTGAACCAGTGTTAAAGAGACCTCCAGTTGTTTTGCCATTAGAGATGACTAGAAGAGGAAATACGCTCCACTATTTGCCTCCTAAGAGTTAAAATCTCTTAGAATTGTAAAAAATCTTTTTGTAAATAAATATTTTATTTTATTTTATTTGTGTTCATAACCTTTAGTTTTAAGTTTTTATATTTCTATTACAATATATTACACAAAACACATGTTTACACTTTTCTACTCTTAATTTTTTAAGTATAAGTTTCCATATTTTTATTATGTCCGTTACGAATTCGGATAATTTTTTTTTGCCCCCAGGGGTCATTCTTTTCTTTTGAAACTAAAAAACCATAAAAAAATAGAAAAATTCATTTTAAGAAACTTTTATATACTTTTATTTTTTATTAGTAACATGTTTTTATTATTATTTTTTATTTTAAAAAGAAAACAAAATAAAAATCGAAAAATTTCGTTTTAATATTAGAATAATAAAAATATAATCAGATTGTTTATTTAATATTAAGAATCTTTTTAATTAATTTTAATTAAGTATTAGCCTTAAGCTATATAATTAGCTTGCTTTTATTTTTAATTTTTATCTTAATATTAATTAGCCTTAAGCTATATAATCAGCTTGCTTTTATTTTTTAATTTTGATTTTAATTCAGAATTAGCCTTATGCTATAATTAGTTTTGATTAATATTGATTAGCCTGATCAGCTTTTATTAATATTAATTAGCCTCATGCTATATAATCTTTTAATTTTTAATTTTTAATTTCATGATAATCAGAATGCTACAAATTTTTAAGTTTTTACTTAAAAGCTTCTTTAATTTTAATTTTCATTTTAATTATAATCAGAATGTTGAAGATTATTTATCTTTAGATTCAATAAATTTGATTTCATTTATAAATTTATTATCAGAAACATATCAAACTTGATTCCAATTTTAAATTTTAAAATTAACGTAATTCTAGTATAATCATAGGTAACTTTAAAAAAGAATTTAATACATTTAATTAATTATTTTAATAAAACGGCGACCTCATTTATTAAATCGAAGTAATAATCATTTCAGACTGTAATGAAAATGTTACGTCCAGTTTTTGCATTACTTCTTTTACCTGCAGTCTTATCCATCTCCACTAACATTAATGAAGAGACAAGAGTACTGCCAGGTATCATTTTGTATCACTCCGGTGAAGTAAATTTCATTGAAGGATATCTTGACTTGATTGTATCTTTAGAATGCCCATCAGAAATTAAAACTACTATTTATAGAACCACTAAAATGATAGATACTTTAAAAGATAAATTTTTGCCTGCGTTTAATGATAATTTTATTAATATTTCTATAAATCAAAGAGCGCATAAATGGGAATTTCAACTCATTAAAATTAGAACTAAAGTAATATCCCTTAAATTAGCTGAAATTAAAAGCTTACCATGGATTCACTCCCAAACAAGATTCAAAAGAGCTGCTTTCGAACTGGGAGGAGATATTCTTAATATTTTATTTGGTACCGCTACTGATAAACAAATTAAATTTTTGAGAAAAAAGATAAATATATTAGGTAACTTTGCGAGTACTTCAAATTTATTAGTTAATGAGCTTAAAGAACAGTTAAAGTCAAATACCCGAACATTATCAGAATTTCAAATTAACCTACAAAAATTAATTGAATTTCAAAACAGATCACTTGCAACCCACAACATACTTAATCAACTAGGTAGTATCAAATCATTACTTACATTAGTTGAACATTCAGTTAACAGTATTACAATGATACATCAATTAGTTATCACTTCATTACAATTAGCGAAAAACAAGATAACTAATGACCAACTTTATTCACCAATCTTTTTGTTACCATACATACTAGAAATGACAAAAACCACAAAACTACATCCTATCATACCATTAGAAGCAACAACATACCATTCATTTTTGACATACTCATGGACTATAAAATCAACCACTAATCCATTTGAATTAATTACACTAATTCCATTCATTTCAAATGAGAAATTTATTTCATATAAGTTAATTCCATTCCCAACATTCATTCCATTTAATGAAACGTCCGTTCGAATAATGTATAATACACCAAATAATTATCTTTTCGTTAATTATGGTCAGAGGAAATATACTTATTTGCGAAATTCGGTCCACGATTATTGTCGTAACATTGGGAAAACAGCAGTTTGCCCTCAATCACAACCTTTTACATCCATTGATGACAAGACATGCTTGCTATCGCTTTTGCTTAACTATACTACTAATTTCTCGTCATGTCCTATAACTATCTTTAAATCAAAAGAACCCTTCACAGTAACCCTAGGACATTTCACTATTATATCTTTTGCAGAAAAAATTAGAGCTTCTATATCCTGCGAAAGACCCCATTCAGTACAGCATATAAATAATTTTATTTTCAATATTCCTCACGGTTGTACTTTTACCTCTGCTAATTATCAATTTAAAAATCCCATTCATTTAGAGAAAAATATTTCATTAACTTCATTAATTGCTCAATCTGATAAAGTTTTGTTTAATTTTTTAACTCATGTTGCTTTGCCAAATATCTCTGCAGCAATATTTCCAAAGTTTCAAATAATGAAAGAAGTTCAGTGGAATAAGAGACTAGACAGTATTAATAATACCATCCACCCATTAACTCCTTATCTTTCTCAAGTTAAATTAATCCCATATATCGGTGGAGGAACCACTAGTGTTATTTTATTCATCTTCATCATAGTGATTATTTATTTGACTTGGTCTTATAGAAAAGCATTGTGTAGAAAATGTTTGAAAGAATTAAATGAAGAACCCCAAGATATTCCATTGAATAATATACCCATGTCAACCCTTCCATTAGAGGTAACCCCAGTTCAAAATACCCCACAGAATCAAATTGAAATTGAACCCTTGGTACAACCTCCCATAAAATTTAGGCAATCATTAATACCCAAACCTCCGATGCCACCACCTATTCCATATAGGCAATCTACTTCTCAAGAAGTGGAAGTATATTCTAACATTGCTAACTTGGACTAATAACCTTTCTACATGACCAATACCTTTTCTGCATTTATTTTGAATTATAAGTTTATAGTACTAATAGAATTAAAATCCTTATGAATTTTAATTTTTCCGAAGGCAGAGTCCTTATTGTGAATCAGATTTCTCAATAAATAAAATCAATAAAACTTTCTTGATTTGGAAATAAACTTATAATTTGAAAACAAATTTCTGCTTCATAATCCACTTCTCAAGCTTCTGCAATATTTCAACATTTTTTGTTTAACTAAATTTTCTTTTAATATCTTTTTTATGACCTGAGTCACTATTTCTTTACGCTTTGGATCGTAAAAGTTGGCGCCATGGTGTTGAAATCAGTCTGTGAATCATAGCTCTCAATCTGGGAATTCTCATTCCTAAAATCCAACCCAATCCAACCGGAATATTCCAGATGGATTTAAAGTTGGATTCATCCAAAAATCCATTTTTAGACTTCACTTCGGGAAAAGGGATAGAGAGACCGAGAGAATGATGAGGGAATGAGAGGGAGAAACTTTTAGGGCTTTAGAGAGATTAGAGAGGGTTTTGGAGGGATACGATCTTTTAAAAAGAGTGGGATCACAAGAAAAATCGTTTGTTTGGGCCCGAGACCTGCTAAAGTAACCAGCTAATAAATAGCTCCCTTAAGTAGTGTCATAGAGGCGCGAAAATTTAAATTAAAGATAGAAGTTTTTATTAGAGAAGTGAAACATGATATAGTATATTATTTTGACTATATTATATATTATATATATTATATATATTATATAATGTACAAAATTATGTACTGTTTTTCTTTTTCCATTTTATAAAATAAAAATAACATTAAAACAGGTAAAAGATTAGTGAGATAGACAAAGATGTTTCTCACATAGGATTTTTCCATCGTTTGGTTAATAATAATAATAATAATATTAATAATAATAATAATAATAATAATAATAATAATAATAATAATAATAATAAGCTTTAAAGCCTGTTTTACTATGTAATATTGTATTGAAATATATTTGTTAATTATCTTTGAAATATATATTGTAATTAATTATTATATTGCAATTAATACTTTTATTATTTTTAATAAAAATATGAATTGTAATATTGAAGAAATTTTATGTGTTTGTTTTAAAATGATTTTTAATGTATTCATGTATTTTTATATTGAAATAATTGGAACAATTATACTAATTAAAAAATTTACTTAATTTAATATTTAGTAAACTCATTATTGTAAAGAACATTTAATTTATAATGTGTTTTCCATTATTCTTTATTTAGGTTTTTCTGGATACAGTTTGGGAACTGTATTTTTTGTTTCATATTATTTTTATAGACTCTTTGTGCAATTTGAAGGATATAAATAAAACTCTCAGAAATTTGCTCGTGTTTATAAACCCTCCCACCTAGTGCAAGAAGATAAAGACTCTCTCTAAGTGTGACTACAATATATATATATATATATATATATGAAGATATATATGGTGGGTATGATATGGCGCGGTGGTATATATATATATATTGTTATCTTTTATATATATATATATATATATATATAATATATAAATGATATCGTGCTGCTGCTATATAATTTTAAATTTATATAGTTAATATAGTATATTAGTTATGTTATTATATATATATATTTATTTATTTATCTATATATATATATATATATATATATATATATATATATATATATATATATATATATATTTAAAAGTCTAGAACGTGGCCGCACTACGAAAATTATTACTAATCGTTTTGAAAAATATACGAATCAAAAAGAAATAATAAGTTTGGCTAACTTAAGTTAAAGCCGTTTTCGTTTTTACATTTGTGCTTACGAAACGTAAGAAATGCTCGAGTTTGCGTTCGTTCATGTCAAACTTAGCGCAAAATCGAGAAAAATGCTCACCAAACGTAAGGAATTTCCTTAATTCTGTAAGGTTGCTATTTCCCGTGCTTGGCGAATTTAAGCACGTTCTTACGAAAAAATGTAAACAAACAAGATGGCGGCGTGGTAGGTCCGTTTGGTTTGATGAATGTTTCATTCAATAAAATTAGCTTTAAATTTAATTTCTTTCAAATCGATAAATTCCATCACAATAGTTGATCAATTACACTGGTCAACAGTGAAAATTTTTCCGAATTCAAAATTGTTATTTCCTAATCATTTCAACATGGAGAAAACGAAAATGACCTTGAAAATTTCGAATTAGCTCGTCGTTTCCAGATATTGCCACTTATGAAATTTGGGGGTTGGTTTGGAATATTTCTGTGACGAATCATAATTGGTACTTTATTATCACTGGTCAACAGTGAAAAATTTTCCGAATTCAAAATTGTTATTTCCTAATCATTTCAACATGGAGAAAACGAAAATGACCTTGAAAATTTCGAATTAGCTCGTCGTTTCCAGATATTGCCACTTATGAAATTTGGCGGTTGGTTTGGAATATTTCTGTGACGAATCATAATTGGTACTTTATTATTAGGAATAGAAGCACATAATAGTTATGATTAATGTAATATATTAAAAGAATTTATGTAAAGTAATGAAATACATATATTACCTTTTAATACACAATGTAAATATATAACCCTTCGGTATATGGTGAGGCATGGCAACGTTACAAATGTACAGACAGCAATTGGGAACCTACAGTTAGTTGGTCGTCTGTGCTAACATGTGGAATGCTGTGTATTTTCTTGTTAAATATATATATATATATATATATATATAGTATATGGTTATGGTATATATATATATATATACAGATATATATATATATAGTGGTTATATTATATAATATATATATATATTATGATATATATATATATATTACAGATTACCACCACTCACGGGTTAGCAGTTAGTATATATTATGCTATATATATAGATATATATTATTATATATTATATATAAAGATATTGGTTTTATATATATATACATACATATATATATTATTAGTATTACTATTTGAATATAGTTATATATTATTATATATATATATATATATTATATATATACATATTATATTAGTTACTACATATCATTAACTAAATTGTTCAAATATATATTATATATATATTATTATTATGGTTATATATATATATATATATATATATATATATATATATATAAGAAGTATATATATATATATATATATATATATATATATATATATATATATTTTATTTATTTTTTTAGAAATAACATTCAGTTTAGTGATATCAATTTTGAGATTTAAAATAACGAGAATGCCACGGCATTGTAAAAATTCAGCGGAAAGTTTCTGTTACGTGTGTGGTCTGGTTACTTTTTCTGAACAAAAACGTCGGATTACTCCAATCATAAAGGCTGCATATCGCGCATATTTCGGTGTCCAGTTAGGAGATCATGACAAGCACTGGGCTCCGCACATTGTCTGCAATACATGTGCTGTGCGCCTACGCGGATGGATGAACAAAACAATACATTCTATGCCTTTTGCCATTCCAATGATTTGGAGGGAGCCCTCAAATCATGTAAACGATTGCTATTTCTGCATGATACCTCCCGTCAGTCATGGCATGTCAAGAAAAAAAGGCGACTGTAAAGTACCCTAAAATCCCGTCAGCCATCCTACCAGTACCCCATGCAGACGGTTTGCCCATACCAATTCCTCCAGTACACTACAATCTGGAGTCAGACGTAGCTGAGGATTGTGGAAGTGAGGAACCACCTTGTCCTTCCTCATCAAATGATCCGGATTTTCTGATTGACACTCAAGAATCTTGTCAGCCAAAATTGTTTTGTCAAGCTGGATTAAATGATTTAATTCGAGACCTAGACCTACCTAAAGTCAAATCAGAGCTTTTGGCATCAAGGCTTCAAGAAAGGAATCTCCTACTACCTAATGTTAATGTATCCACATACAGGAATCGCCAACACGATCTGAATCAATACTTTCGAAATGAAAATTCTCTTGTTGCCTGTTGTGATGTGCCTGGTTTGATGAATGCTTTGCATTTAGAATACAAGCCAGAAGACTGGAGACTATTCATAGATTCTTCTAAGATAAGTTTAAAAGCTGTATTGCTACATAATGGCAATTCTCTTCCTTCAATTCCTATTGGACATTCTGTGCATATGAAAGAAACGTATGCAAATATGAAAGCACTTCTTATTGCAATTAAATACACCGACCATCGCTGGCACCTCTGTGGAGACTTGAAGGTCATTGCAATACTGTTGGGCATGCAATTGGGATACACCAAGTACTGCTGTTTCCTCTGTAACTGGGATAGTCGGGATAGGTCTTCTCATTACAAACGTAAGGTCTGGCCAGCTAGGGAAAATCTCTTGCCAGGTGAGAAAAATGTCCAGCATCCTCCTCTGGTAGACAGAAACAAAATTCTTTTGCCACCTTTACACATCAAACTTGGACTCATGAAAAACTTTGTGAAGGGAATGGACCAGGATGGAGAAGGTTTTCAGTACCTCAGAAAACAATTTCCAAAACTCAGTGATGCTAAAGTTAAAGAAGGCATCTTCGTTGGGCCGCAAATTCGTAAACTTCTTAAGGATGTTAACTTTGAGCTAGTTCTTGCTGGCCATGAGAAAGCAGCATGGAAAGCATTTAAAGATGTTGTTCATGGCTTCCTAGGAAATCGTAGGGTTGATAACTACGTTGATATTGTGGATACACTTCTAGAAACGTATCGTCAATTAGGGTGCAACATGTCACTCAAGATCCATTTCCTACATTCTCACCTGGACTTCTTCCCTGACAATTGTGGCGCAGTGAGCGACGAACATGGTGAGCGATTTCATCAAGATATATCTAGAATGGAAAGAAGGTATCAAGGTAAATGGAACGTCTCCATGCTTGCGGACTATTGCTGGACAGTGACAAGAGACGCCCCAGAAACCATTCACAAGCGAGTAGCAAAGAGATGTCATTCAAGAGATTAAACATTAAAATGTGAGGTTACTGATTATAATGACATGAAAAGTTAAACATTACACATAGGCAAAATATAATAATTAATGTCACATAAAATTTATTTACATTTTTGGTAGTTGTGTACTTATTTTATGATATTAAAGAGCTTCAATTGATATCTTTTCGATAGTTAACATGTAAGTTCTATGTTATTATTTAATATGTAAATATCTTAAAAACCAGAGCTAATACATAAAAATTAGTAAAGTTTTTCTATTTTGAGCTAGGAAAATTTTTCAAATTACAAATATGCTGACCAGTGTTATTGGTAAAACAGTAGGAAGAAAATTGTTAAGATCTATATTTTCTGGACATAGAATATCCTTGCTTGTATCTGTCATCGTCACCAAGTAAGATCTTTTGATGTCACGTATGTGAAAAGGCTCACGTGCCCCTACTGCAATAATAATACCATTGCCTCCACACTCAATAGGATATTTCTAAAAAGTCCTAATTATTTATTAAAATCTATGTAACCTAAAGCAACTTAGAACTTATTATCATTTCTTTTTGATTCGTATATTTTTTAAAATGATCAGTATAATTTTAGTAATGCGACACACATTATATATATATATATAGCAGGTTTTTACATATATATATATATGCATATATATATATATAAGTTGTTAGCAGCAGTATATATATATATATATATATATAATATATATATATATATATATATATATATATATATATATATATATATATATATATATATATATATATATATATATATATATATATAGTGCCTATATATAATTTCCTTAGTTTGAAAGTTATGTAGAATTTTTTTTTTTAAGTATTTTTGGTATAAAAGAAAGTTCAATATGAATTTTTAATAGAACGGATTTTTGTGGATTCCGGCTAATTCCGATCTGACCGGAACTGGAAAATTTCGTTCCGGTACACCCTAATAAACACCCAAAAGGAACAGGCTCTCGCCAGATACTAGTGAAAGCATAATGTTTTTGCATCACAATTTGAGTATTGTATGATATATATCTTTATCTTAAAGGAGTATATTATTATTATGTCATGTTTTGAATAATAGCGTTTTTTATTTTGTCTTTTCAGCTGATTAATTGATGTCTCTTCTTTCATTATTTTTATTCTTTATATTGTAGCTAGTTAAAGAATCTTCTGTAAGTTGTAATCATGTTAAAACATAAAAGTTAGTAGCTAGTTAATACTTACTGGAAAATGGAAATGGAATATTTTTTGAATAAAAACAAACATAAAAAAGTTATTAATATTATATTTGCATTAATTATTCCTTAAAGGTACTATTTTAATTTATAAAATAAATATACTTGGGCTCAACCAAATATGAAATAAATGACTAAGTATTGGTTGTACAGGAATGCAATCCTGAGTTGCCTAGCAAGTACACAAATGTTCTATCTTATTACTGTGAATTTATTATATTAATTAAAGTATCGGTATCGGTATTGGCACCTAAAAAAATAGAGTACCGGTATCGGTATCGGTATCGGTATCGGCCTCTTTTCTGGTATTGGTACATCTCTATTTCAAACATCTCCTTTTACACACCTTGCCAAATCTCTCTACCAATCCTCTCAAACTCTCTAAGATTCGCCACACAAAACCAAATCATCCGCATATAATAGGTAGGGCACCCTTCACTCTCTTCCATTCTCCATCATTCTAACACCAGCCCCTGCCAACCCCACCTCTAATTCTTTCATAACTCTATCCATATACAAATTGAATAACCAAGAAGACATAGCACATCCCTGCATCACTTCGCTATTAATATTAAAACAATCACTTTCAACGCCATTTATCTTACATACGCTTCA
>JABUQX010074800.1:0-10000 GCA_015478945.1 Trachelipus rathkii | reverse complement strand
CGACCTCAATCCACTTTTCCTCTTCGTCTCCAGCCGGGTCGGTTACCAACACTACTCTCCACTATACATCCGCTTAACACCGACATCATTCATCCTTCCACGTGCACAAACCATTTCAACATTACTTCAATTTATCTCTCATACCCCTTTCTTCACACCACACAACTCTCTAATACGTTCATTCCTCACTTTATAATTCTTCTCACACCTAGCATGCCCCTAGGATTGTCCATCTGAACACATGAACTTTAGATCTATATTTCTTATATTCCAGACCCATAGTCTCACTACCATACAATAACACAGGTAACAACATACCCTCATGTAAGACTCTAGGGCCCACTCAAGACTTAGTCCTTTACATTCACTAACGATTTAATTGCACCAGCAACACTTCCTGCCATCACAACTTTCCCTACTACACTCTGCATCATCCGTTCCCCTTCTCATCCAACACCCATACCCTAAATATTTAAACTCAGACACATTTTCCAAGCTGCCTCACCATCTAACATGAACTTCACACTGAGGACTGTCCTCACTCACAACCATAACCCTTACTCTTATCTACGTTTTTTTTCAAACCCCTCCTTTACCATACCCTGCCAAATCTCCTTTTTACCAATCTTCTCAAACTCTCTCAGGATTCGCCACACAGAACCAAATCATCCGCATTATAATAGGTAGGGCCACGCCTCCACTTGATCTCCATTCTCCAATCATCTCTAACACCATTTCCTGCCATCCCAAAACCTCGAATTCTTTCATAACCCCATCCATAACCAAATTGAATAACCAATGAGACATAACAAAAACCCTGTCTCACTCCACTATTAATCCTAAAAACCAATCACCATGACACCATTTATTCTTACACATGCTCACCATATTCGTCCATACATACTTTTGATTCCATCAGAAGCCTACCACCAACACCATATATCACTAATACCTTGCCATAAAGGCCTTCCCTATTACTCTAATCATACGCCTGTTTAATCCAATAAACCTTAAATATAATTTATTCTTCTTCGTCCCTCATTTTTCTCAATCATTGTTTCAATGTAAAGATTTATCCACACTCCTCTACCACTCCTAAACGCCACCCTTGTTCTTCACAAATCAGTCCCTCAGTCACTCGACGCACTCTTTCGACCAAAATACCAGCATTTATCTTCACTACAACACTCAATAAACTAATTCCCCTATAATTCTACAGTTGCCATTATCTCCCCTTACCCTTATATAAGGGTACTATTACTGCTCTCCTCCAATCCCTCGGAACTATACCCCTCCATAAACGCTTTATTACACAACTTCCAAATCCAATCAATCACCATCTCGTCTCCGTTCTTGATCATTTCACCAGTAATTTCATCTTTACCTGCAGATTTACCATTCTTTCAACTTCTCTCACCCTACCCATTACCTCCCTTACTAATAACCTCATCCCAAATACCATTCCTTCTTGCACCTTCTAGCACCATCAAACCCACACACATTCTGCCAATGTTATACAGATTTTTGAAGTGTTCCTTACACATTCCCTTCCAATCCATTTCATCAGTTACAAAAGCACCATCCCTATTCATTATTCTAAGCAGATTCCCCTTATCTCATTCTTAACCTTTCGCGCTTCCTTCCAGAAGAGCTTCCTATTCCCTTGTATGTCCCCATTCATCCTCCTTCCAAACTGTTCATTTACCTCTTTTTTTCTCCTACGTATGCACCTTTTAGTATTTCTTTTTTCCTCCTTATATAATTCCAAGCATCTTTCTTTTGAAACTTCATCATTGGCTTTTAGTACATTCAACCACGCTTTCTTTTTTAACTTTACGCTTTCATCACCTCTTCATTCCACCACTCACTGTTAACATTCTTACTTCCGACTTTAGCACATCCACACACTTCCTTTGCACTACTAACAATTGCTTCCTTCATTTGCCCCCAGATTTGTTCAGTATCAGCTTGTTCACATTCAACCGATTTACTAGCGAGCGCTTTTACATCCTTATCCTTATTGTCTTGCTCACTTAAATTCTCACTTCTAATTTTACCTACTTCCTTCGTATCACCTTTCCTCTCAATCCAAGCCCCCACTAACTTAATTTTACATAGAACAACATAATGATCCGATAATCCCGTTCCTAAACCCCTCACTGATTTAACATCTAACACATACTTCAACATCTTCCTTCTTCACCAACACAAAATCAATCATACTTTTCACTTCGATACCATCTCTACCTACACCAACTCTAGTATACCTTAGGATACTCTTGTGTTAAAGAAAGTATTACGTACACACATACCTCTCTCTTCACCAGAAATCAATCACCTTCTACCATTCTCATTTTCTTCCCTCCACCCCCACAAAACCACCTGTTATACCACCCTTTTTTGATCACCTATCCAACCATTGCAGCTCCCCGCAACACTATCAATCTGGAACTCCTAAACTCACCCTATCCAGGAACATCATTCAGATGTTATCCCAAAAAAACTCGTACTCTCTGTCAACGTTTCCCTCAGATGACCATACGTCACAACACACCACATACCTTGCCTTTTCACTTAAATTTAACCATTAGAATTCTAGGACTCACACACACAAAGGTCTACCATAGCTTTGTACCACAGGTCACTCATCAAAAATTGCAACTCCTTCTCTCCCTCTCTCATTCTCTTCCACACCAGCACGCACACATTTTCACACCACACCACTCAATTTCCACCGTTTCCTTTCATTCTTGTTTCAGTCACAGCGAGCAAATTTCAAATGTGCCCTTTCTAAATACATCCATCACCTCTCTCCCTTTTTCTCCTCAACATTATTCCTCTGACATTCCATGGTACCCATTACGAATTCATACAATTCGCCGAATTAGAAGCGTCGTTATACGGCGCATCACGACCATCTCCGCAGGCACTGCATCAGCCATTCTAGCAAGAGATAGGTTGCGTAGTGGGCAGCCAACCCAACAACCACCGCCCCTTAGTCGACTTCTGACGACACGCAGACAGGACATACGATGTGGGAAATTCTTTCTCCCCCGCACACAGGGATATGAGTAGTAGGGATGTCTGTAAGGTTGTTATCTAGAAGTGGGGGTGTTTACTTTAATATTGTGTTATATGAATGTGGATAAATGGGTTAAGTAATATGATTGCCTGGAGGAATGAGTGTGTGAAGAATATGAACGCAAAAGAGAAAGACGCACCATTAAAAAATGGGAGGTAATTTCATCGCTTCGAGTATGCGTGTACTCTCCCTCTATATATATATATGTTAGGGGGGCTGTTGTACTGACAATTTGTATGGTAATTGTGGAGCTAGTTTTAAGGAGTGAGTCACGTTTTTGCCCAAGCACAGAAATTCATCGGGTTATCAAGTATCAAATATGGTTCATTTATTACTTTAGATATTAATAGCTTTAATAACCTAAACAAAAATAATGTCTAGATTTATTTTTCAGAACATTGATGAATGATATCTGTTTAGTAAACTTAATTTAATTTTGCATATGTTTCCTTATTTCTTTAAATTTCTTAAACTATAAATGTGAAAGGAAATATTTGCGATATCATAGAAGACTATAGTCATAGAAGATATCCTATTCATGTTCATCAAATACATTACTTATTCAAAATCAGGTATGTTCTCTGCTTACCTCTATCTTTGCTTGTTGCTTGTTTTCGTTACCGCAATGCTTACTTAAAAATAATTAATTACTTAATCCTATTAAATCAATAAATCAAATACCTTGCTTGTATTGCAGACCTCTGTGTTTTGCTCATTCGAAGTGCTGAAGCCATCTAGCTAGCTCTTATTACACTATCGCCCCTCTTTGAAATTCTTTCATTTAAAAGGAAAGGGTTAGTAATTTATAATTAAAGTTCATTAATAAAAATATTTATTTTAGTTAAAATAAGTAAAAGAGGCTAATAGTTATTATATTATTAATTTAAAACAGGGTTCATACAGCGGGAGCCTTTCTTGATTCATACGCCGGGAGCTTTTCCTGTGTTCATATGCTGATAGCCATCTGGCTGTTTTCATCTGCTAGTAGCTTTTCATATGCTGGGAGCTTTTTACATAGTGGGAGCTTTTCATAGGCTGGGAATTTTTCCTGCATTCTCCATAGGCTATCTAGAAACTACTTGTTTAGGCTTCAGTCTCACTTCTGTGTTCATGACAACTTCGTCTGAGTAGAATAATTTCTGGAAAGGAATAAAAACAGATTATAAATTATCCAACAAATATCTTGGGACACTGAAAGGAATATTGCTTAAATCTACATTTGAAAAAGATAAGATCACTAAGATATAAGACTACAGTTCTACTAAATAACTACTTTCATCCCTTCACAAATTGTGGAGAAAAAATAGAGTAAAGAGAAGGATTATAAACTAATATCAAACATTAACGCCATTAAGCTAAGTTTGAGAAGCAGTTGTACTTAACTTATTAATAATAATAATTTACCCAGATTTTGCCTTAAATTTTCCGATCATTAGTTTCACGAACCAGTACTATCGTATACTTTCTCGTGGCCAGTTGAAGGTCAATTGTACTTAATTCAATTTAATACGAGGATACTAATTGTGTATCTCGTATCAGTTAATAATATTTATCCGGCTCTATTAAAAACAGTAACAATTACATTTTTTTTTTTGACCTTTCTATTGTTTTTATTTTATTTCATGTTTGGTTTTCGAAAAGGTAGTAATTCAATGAAAGAGTGTAATTGTCAGAAATAGAAAATAAAATGACACATATCACAATCACTTAGACACTGTTGGCCGATCAGAATCGAAGTCCTACTCGTTGACCCTCCATTAGGAGAAATCCCTAATTGGTTGGCTCTCGTGTGGACACGATTTAGATACTTTTCTTCGTGGACGACGGCCCAAAGTGGAAAAGTTAAGAAAGTAATATCCTGTCACTTAATAGTTAGTTTATTTAATATAATTTCTTACTTCACGAACTTCAGAATTTGACAAAATTAATTAATACGTTTATATCTGTGCGAATTACATCTGGGGAAGTGACGCTTAGCTTTGTATAGCATCACTCCCCTTAACATAGATCACACAACAAAAAGTTGGCGCCCGAACAGGGACCCGTAAGCAACCATGTCTGTTTTTACTCTATCTTCCTTTGCTATGAAAAGGTTAAAAATGTCTTACCACACTCAAATTTGTTTTAGTGCTGGTTCAAATAATCTGATATCGGTGTTTTGGACAATCTTTTAAACGCCTAGTACCTTGAATTCTTTTTTTCGGTACACATACCACTTATTAGCTCTTGTAATTCCTTTAAATTAGAGGCATAATTAAAACCGCAGGGCTTATTCGCTGGAATACCTAAACTCCCCCAACATGAACAATGTTGCAGGAAAGAGACAACAAAGTAATTAATGCGCGATGTAACAACAAGGATCGATGCTAGAAGACACGACTCGATCCGTGGTTTATATTCAGATAAACTGCTAACATAAGTAAACCTAAAATTAGAGAACTCATTAGATCAAGACAAAATTTTACCAAAATAAAATGAGAAATTTTATGTCAAAATTGGTGAAAGACCACCAACGGTTATCTGACGATTGGTAATGGTAACAAGTCAAAGTTTTTCTGAAGTTTACCTCGAGGGTGACTTTAAATAAAGGTCTGCTTGTCATACAAAAGATATATCACACCTGGATACGTCGAATCAAACCCAATTTCGGTTGGGCGCATTCTCGATAGGCCATCCTGAAGGGAAAGTTGAAAGAGAACTTCAGAGGAAAATGTACAATAAGTCGCCGTATTATTACGCGAGAAGAAAGTAGGGAACACATCACTGACGAACAGGTCTCGTTCGTTAAATAAAGATATCGACCGAAAATTCTATGGTCCACGTTTGACGGGTCGATCTCAGAACGGAAACCATTGAGGTCCCATTTCGAGATACTATTATCCGCCGCGGATCGTACA
Organism: Trachelipus rathkii; assembly: GCA_015478945.1. Lineage (NCBI taxonomy): Eukaryota > Metazoa > Arthropoda > Malacostraca > Isopoda > Trachelipodidae > Trachelipus > Trachelipus rathkii. The sequence goes on along the minus strand of JABUQX010074800.1, from coordinate 4,021 downwards.
AATCCACCCTTGAGGGATCGGACCTAGGAACGGAATCGTTGAGATCCCAACAGTTTTATGATTCGATTAACGAGAATCCTAATATAAGATCACCTAACCTGGATGACTATGGATATATAGATCTTCGTCAATATCCTGACTTATCACAGCCTAACCTACATGATCACAGGTATAGTGGTCTTAGACAAAATTCCATAACATATCCAGCGAAGAGTCTCAAACTATCTGCCAAATCTCTATGACAATCAACCTCAGCACGAATATATGATTATTGCTCCAGAAACTTTGACAAGTGGCATCCCTAAGCGACTCCCTCGTCAATCGACTTAACATACAAGATGTGCTGAAGGCTCATAATATGACCAACATCGAAAAGGAATACAAACTTTAAATTATACAGTATCTCCTACCACATCACAACGATTCCTCAACACACAGATCAACATATGTGTGTCGTGTGGTCTCAACTGTACATCCGGGCTAACAAATATCACAGGTAACTTGTGATTTATCTGCCTGGCTCAATACCCTAAGTGTGTGAGATACCAGAGCAAATTTAGCTCTCACGCACATCATCAGAGATACTCCATAATATAAATGAATATCTGATGTCGTGAATACTGCACGTCCAACAATCTACGTTATACAGCGAGTACTCATTAAAACATTTGATATTGCTGACAGAATCAATTTGCTATGGTTTGACACACGCGTTAGAAAATTCACACGATTAAAGGTTGTGATCTGGTAAATATTAGGTTGGGCAGAACAGGACTTTGTACAGCATAATTGTTGATTTTGAAGCTTATGGAGTTACATTGATCCAGAAACGCCCCAACCAATGTTGAGGTTGTTTGACGACAATTGGAAGGAAATTCATTGGATTTATATAGGTATAATAATCCCTTTCATTATTTTCAGTCAGAGATAACTTAATCAGATGGTATCAGGACGGAGGAGGAAGATCAGAAGAAACGCAGTCCTATATGTTATTCAACCTTCATCATGCGGACTCATCCTCACACTACGACACACTGCGTCCTCTCACCTCTTGCTGTAGCTCCTTGAACTCACTCTCATCTATATGGTGTGCTTAGAACGCAAATAATTGCTTAGTCGATCCTCTGAATGTGTGAGTGAATAAACATGTGAGAACCATGATCGCTCGACTGCTGTTCTATTGAGCAGTTTACGCCATATATTTGAAAAGAGCTCGAGGAAAATATAAAAATTGATGGAAAGGAGAAAGGTTCGAAGGATCCTCTTGGAAAAAATCGTAGGGTTCCCGGATCGCTCGGAGACATTTTAATATGCAAATCCCAATTCCACTTTCGCAGAACATCTTTCTGAACATGTTGAAAAGCCCAATCTGAGAAACATGAGGAAATACAAAATTGAAAGAGAAAGCGTTGAAGTGACACGGTTTGATTCAAATCATTAGATAGATAAACTGTAAATATCCCGCTGGACTGATGTGGCCAGAACGAAGGGAAGACAAAACCTCTCCAACCACCAATAAACGTCCTCGAAACCGTAGTCCCCCCACCAAACAAAACCCATATATTTTATATTTTGTGATCCAATTTTATCTAATGTTCTCGTCCCAATCCACATTTGAACTAAATATCTTGCCCTGTACTCTCCCACCATCCCACCATCACACATGTCCTCTACCCCCCACATCTCTTAGCCCCGCAACTCCTAGCGGCACGAGAATCGAGAACTAAGTCTCAATGAGGCATAATTGCTTAGCTGCCCGACGACTCTAATCTCCCCATAGCAGTTCTTCCTTAGATACGAATCTATTTTTTTCTTTTTTTTTTCATTGTCGATATTTCTTGTATCTTCTTTTGTTTTTTGATTTTTTCTCTAATTTTTCTTTTTTTTCTTTTGTTCATGATCTTTCTTAGAAGTTTTTTAACATTTTTTATTTTCTTAATTTTTCTTTCTTCTTGTAATATGTCTCTTACTTAATCGTGTAGTCAGTTTTTCTTAAAATGTCATCTAGGCATAACGTATACGTATGCGTGCACTACTTCTATTATATCGAACCATGTAAGCAAGACAGCCTAGTCTGAGTACCACCTTATAACCCGCCGCCTCATATATCCTGCATTTAGGTTAACTATAAAATCACATATCAATCACCATAGTAATTTCTAGTACTTTCGAACACGAATGCACCATCCTGGCCTGCCCTCCGCTTACGCGAGTTCCTGTTCGTAGTACATTATCTAGTCTACTAACACGCGATCACCATGTACTCGTCTTCCGACCCATAGAACCATAATAACGGTCTGCCACTCGCCAACAAACACAAATACGTCGCTTCACCTTTTCAGCAGAGCAGATCCGAGTTAGCACCATATGCTTCATAAATTCCACACCATCATCACTAAAACTTGTACCCTGTGTAGCGCGAGTTACCCCATCCATTCCGGCGTCGACTCGCTGCACTACGCGTCGTCACACGAGTCTCCTCCCCGTGCCTGTCCTAAGCGTGCGTACCGATCGGTCGCTATTTACCGCCTTCTCCATATAAGCATACGCCAGCGAAAGCCTTTCTGTCCCCTGCTGTTGAAACTGCGACGGCTTTTTATCCCCCGATCAGCTGACCTCTACATCACTACACTGCCACTGTCATAATGACTTACTTCTGCTAGCAGTAGATGCACCCAGCGCCACACAACACCTCTGACCTTCAACCCATAGGATCAATGACTGACACAACATAAACATGCGCGCATCACTCGAGATTTCCGATATGCGCCACCCCTCACACCGATAACCGGTTAAGAAATAATAACCAAAACCACATCTAGTGCCAATCTTGCCCTAGTCCTTGCCTACGGAACCATACTATCCCGTCAACGGTATCATCACTCATTAATCGTTACTACTCACTCCATACCTCCCTTATTTTGTATGTTTTTAATGATAGATATACTTATTAGATTCCTTCTTTCCAGTTATACCCACCAGTTATGGTTTCTATTATTTTCTTTTTTATTTTATTTCTTTAATTATTTTTTTATTATTGATCTTGATTATATTTATTTTTTTCCCAGTTTGGTATTTTTTTTTTTCTTTTTTTATGTTCTAATTTTTATTTTTTTATAAAATTAGCTCGTTTACATTATGGTACCGTGACGTATCGACCACGCCGTAGTCTCTTCGAGAATTTGGATGCTGTAGGAAATTATCATATTTTATAGAAGGTTAAGATAGAATAGTTTTTAATCATTGTGAGGAACAAAATTGGCCATCAATATGAAGGAAATTACAAATCTCTTAGGGAATTTGTAGCTTATTGTAAGAAAAAGGAGCCATAGAAGGACAGCATATCGTGCATATGGTCAAACCGTTCTCTCTCCCCCAAATACTCGTCGAATAGAAATGTCCGTCTTGCGAAGGACCACATCCGGGCGATAAAGGTACCTTACAAGACACCTTCCCAGTAAATACAGGTATGACGCAGAAATGATGTATGATATAGATTGTGGAACCCAATGTGTGTGTGTCCTCACTCTCTCTCGTGGTGAGGAAAATCACTCTCCTCATCCGTATAGTAATGCACTCCCATGGTAACAGGGAGAAGACTCATGGAAGGGAAGACGATTCCCGTATCATCCTAGTCCATATTTAAAAACCCGTGTGAAATTGTCATATTACCTCATTATGAGGTCAGTGCTTGAGGTATCCACTGAAAGAAAACGTTAGTTCCGGGTACTCAGCATACGTGCGTTTAACCCTCCTTTCCACGCAAGGTGGTCGTTCTTTGTGGAGACCGACTTAATCTCAGACTCAATAACACCAAATCCCGTGGATGATTGTGCCTCAAATCTGTCTGACAGCATAGATGAGGAGATGATCATAGCCATTAATCTCTGTCAGGCAGATATCGACCCGTTGATGGTTGTTGTTACTCTAGATAACCTGGTATCTCCTCGATTTGATTGTCTCGTAGATAGTGGAGCAGGTATAAATTTGGTTAGTTCGGAAGTCATGTCTTTGTTGGGGG
>JABUQX010074799.1:0-23615 GCA_015478945.1 Trachelipus rathkii | reverse complement strand
ACACACCCGACTCACACTTTTTCTAACATATCATGGATATTTTTACATTAACATAGTAATATTTAACAAAATTTTATCATAACCTTGTGTAATTGTCATACTGATCAATGAATATATACTAACGTAACAAAGTTTTCACATCAATAAAGCAAACATAGCATCAACTGAACTAAGAATGTAATGTGCATCGACAAACCTAACACGCATTAAGCACGAATAAACTGCTAACATTAACAAAGTTCCATACTTAACAACAGTAAAGTAACTAACATTGAGCGCAGAACGTAACCTACTCACACTTTGTCTAACATATCATGGATATTTTTACATTAACATAGTAATATTTAACAAAATTTTATCATAACCTTGTCTAATTATCATATTGATCACTGAATATATGCTAACGTAACAAAGTTTCCACATCAATAAAGCAAACATAGCATCAACTGAACTACGAATGTAATGTACATCGACAAACCTAATACGCATTAAACACGAATAAACTGCTAACATTAACAAAGTTCCATACTTAGCAACAGTAAAGTAACTAACATTGAGCGCTGAACGTATCCTACTCACACTTTTTCTAACATATCATGGGTATTTTACATTAACATAGTAACATTTAACAAAAATTTATCATAACCTAATCTAATTATCACACTAACCAACGAATATATGTTAATGCGACAAAGTTTTCACATCAATAATGCTAACATAGCATCATCTGAACTAAGAATATAACGAACAAAGCCAAAGCCTAACATACCTTAAGTGTGAATAAACTGTTAACATTAACAAAGTTCCACACATAACAACAGTAAAGTAACTATCATAGCATACAAAAAACGTAATTTATTCACGCTTTCTCAAACATACCTCTAACATATCGTTGTAATTTACATTAACATAGTAACATTTTAAACAAAAATTTTATCATAACCCCTGGTTCACTTATCATAAATTAATTCAACCAGAATATATATGCTAAGGCGACAAAGTTTTCACATCAATAAAGCTTACATAGCGTCATCTGAACTAAGAATATATTCCACAATGACAAACCTAACACCTCTTAAACATGAATAAACTGTTAACGTCAACAAAGTTCCATACGTAACAACAGTAAAGTAACTAACATTCTCACAAACGCAGAACGCAACCTACTCACACTTTTTTCTAACATATCATGGATATTTTTACATTAACATAGTAATAATTAACAAAATTTTATCATGACCTTGTCTAATTGTCATACTGATCAGTGAATATATGCTAGCGTAACAAAGTTTTCGCATCAATAAAGCAAACATAGCATCACCTGAACTATGAATATAATGTACAATGACAAAACCTAACATACCTTACGTTCGTATAAACTGTTAGCAATAACAAAGATCCATACTTAACAGCGGTAAAGTAACTAACAACGCATACAGAACGAATAGGTACGAAGCTGATGAGGTAAATATTCCTTTAACAAATCAGTATAGCGATGTGTTTGTTTATTTATTTATTTATTTTATTTATTTTTAATTTCATTTCTTTAAAACTTTTTGTTTTTAAAAAACTTTTATTTATTTTCAATTTCATTTCTTTAAAACTTTTTGTTTTTAAAAAACTTTTATTTATTTTTAATTTCATTTCTTTAAAACTTTTTGTTTTTAAAAAACTTTTATTTATTTTAATTTTATTTCTTTAAAACTTTTTTGTTTTTTAAAAAACTTATTTATTTTTAATTTTATTTCTTTAAAACTTTTTGTTTTTACTAAAAATTTTATTCTTTTTTATGTTTATAACGTAAAAAATTTACATTTTTACATACACAAAAGCTGTAAATCAACCACCCCTCCCTCCCCTCTCTCCGCCCCAACCCTGATCTATTGAGGTATTGATCTATTGATCTATTGAGCTATTGATCTATTGACTCAAGTCATATTTAGAGTATCATTTTGGATAAACATAGCAAAAAATATGTTCTTTTTTATACTAAACCTTGAATATATACTGACATAACAAAGTTTTCACATCAATAAAGCTAACATAACATAACATGATGTAAGAATCTAATGTATAACATCAAACCTAACATACCTTAAACACGAATAAACAGTCAACATTAACAAAATATCATACTTAACAACAGGAAAGTAACTGACGCAGCATACAGACCGTACCCTATTCACACTTTTTTTTTTTCAAACATATCTCTAACATATCACTGTTATTTTACATTAACATAATAACATTTAACAAAAATTTATCATAACCTAACCTAATTATCATACTGACCAACGAATATATGCTAACGTAACAAAGTTTTCACATCAATAAAGCTAACATATAACCTGAACTAAGAATATAATGTACACCCCCCAAACCTAACACATCTTAAACACAAATAAACAGTTAACATTAACAAAGTTTCATACTTAACAACAGTAAAGTAACTAACATTGCATACAGAACGTACCCTATTCACACTTTTTTTTCAAACATATCTCTAACATATCACTGTTATTTTTACATTAACATAGTAACATTTAACAATAATTTACCATAACCTAACCTAATTATCATACTGGTCAACGAATATATGCTGACGTAACAAAGTTTTCACATCAATAAAGCTAACATATCATATCCTGAACTAGGAATATAACGCACAATGACAAAACCTAACATACCTTATGATCGAATAAATGGCTAACATTAACAAAGTTCCATACTTAACAACACTAAAGTAACTAACAATGCATACAGAACGAACATGTACGACGCTGATGTGGTTCCTGTTTCACTAGAGTTATCAGATACAAGTCGAGAAATTGTTCAAACTCCTCCACTTTTCGAAACATTACGCAATACCTATGATTCTTGTTTGGTTTCGTTTTCGAAACATTAAGCTATACATTTGATTCTTGTTTGTCACAGGGTCTGACATGCAACAAATTTATTAAAAACATTTTATGTTTTTGCTAATGTCTTATAACAACTCTAAAAACTTTTATTTTTAATTTTATTTCTTTAAAACCTTTTTTTTTTTTTTTTAACTTTATTTTTAATTTTATTTCTTTAAAACTTTTTGTTTTTACTAAAAATTTTATTCTTTTTATTTTTATAACGTAAAAAATTTGTGTTTTTACATACCCAAAAGCAGTAAATCAGTAAATCAACCCATCCATCCTACTCTCCTCATCGTCTCCTACCCTCCCATGATCTATCGATCTATCGATCTATTGATTCAAGTCACATTTCGTGTATCATTTTGGATAAACATAACATAAAAACAAGTTCTTTATACACTGATCAACGAATATATGCTAACATAACAAAGTTTTCACATTAATAAAAACTAACATAGCATCATCCGGTCTAAGAATATAATGTATAACAATAAACCTAACATACCTTAAAATGAATAAAACTGTTAACATTAACAAAGTTCCATACTTAACAATAGTAGTAACTAACAAGGCTCACAAAAACGTAACCTCTTCATACTTTGTCAAGCGTATCTCTAACATAGCAATGTTAATTTTAGATTAACATGGCAATATTTAACAAAAATATATCATAACCTTGTATAATATCTACTGATCAACGAATATGAGAAGGCTAACGTAGCAAAGTTTTCACATTAATAAAGCTTACATAGCATCATCTGAACTAAGAATATAATATACGACGACAAACCTAACACACCTTAAACATGAATAAACTGTTAACGTTTACAAAGTTTCACAGTTAACAACAGTAAAGTAACTAACATAACATACAAAAACGTAACCTATTCACACTTTCTCAAGCATATCTCTAATATGACAACAAGTATTTTGCATATAACATGGAAATATTTTATTTTAACAAAAAATGTATCATAACATGGGTTAATTATCATACTGATCAACGAATATACGCAAGCGTAATAAAGTTTTCACATCAATAAAGCTAACATAGCATAATCCAAACTAAGAAAATAATGTACAACGACAAACCTAACACAACTTACGCCTGAATAAACTGTTAACATTAACAAAATTCCACATTTAACACCAGTAAAGTAACTAACATTGCATGCAAAACGTAACCTACTCATACTTTTTCAAGCATATCTCTAGCATATTAACGTTAATTTTACATTGATACAGTAATATTTAACTAAATTTATCACAACCCTGTCTAATTATCATACAGACCAACGAATATATGCTAACGTAACAAAGTTTTTTACATTAACATAGTAATATTTAACAAAAATTTATCATAACCTTACCTAAATATCATAATCCCCAACAAATAATTGCAAACATAACAAAGTTATCCATACATGGGCTATGTAAAAATAACAAAGTTTTATCCAAACATAACATGTGGGGCCATCTTGAACAAAATGTGTCATAGTAAAATAGTTCACTGATTTTAAAAGCTGTAAATCAGTAAACAAACCACCCCGGCCCCTCCTGCCCCCCCCCCCACCCCCCCCCCCATCCCTTTTTATCTATTATCTATTGATTCAAGCTTCATTTCGGAGTATCATTTCGGTAAACATATACCAATGAAAAATAAGTTCTTTATATACTAACCAACGAATATATGCTAACGTAACAATGTTTTTACATTAATAAAGCTAACATAACATAACCTGAACCAAGAATATAATGTACAATGACAAACCTAACACACCATACGTGCGAATAAACTACTAACATTAACAAAACTTCCGCACTTAACAACAGTGGTAAAGTACCTAACACTTCGTACAAACCTATTCACACACTTTTCAGCTTATTCACCATAATATCAATGTTAATTTTACTCTTTAACATCGTAATATTTAACAAAATTTAGCATAACCCTGCCTAATTATCATACTGACATTGACAAAGAATATAATGCTAACGTAACAAATTTTTACTATCAACTTCGTAATATTTAACAAAAATTAATATAATCCCTGTTTAAATATCGTATTTCCCAACGAATAATGAAACATAAATAAAACTTAATCCAAACATGAACATAAAATAACAAAATTTATCCTGACATAACATAAAAGTCCTTTGAATAAAATATCACAGTAAAATGTAATAGTTTATTGATTTTAAAGCTGTAAATCAGTAAATCAGTAAATCAAAACCACCCACTCTGTCCTATTTATTGATCTATTGATTCAAGTCATATTTCGAGTATCATTTTTGGATAAACATAACATAAAAAATAAGTTCTTTATATACTGACCTACGAATATATGCTTACGCAACAAAGTTTAGCATCAATAAAGCTAACATATCATAACCTGAACTAAGAATATAATGTACAAATGCAAACCTAACATACCTAGCGTATGATTATTCCGCGTAATAAACATCCTGAAAATTCTACTCATCAAAGGTAGTGCGAAGTAATGTGGCTTCCATACAATATACATATAAGTCTTAATTCTTCCCGCATATCAGCAACAGGTAAAGTCAGGCCATCTAACAAAATCCCTAACAAAAAGTGAAGACTAATTCATCAAAAGATACCAAAGCATCTTCGAAATATGAATTGGCACTATCATCATCAATGTGTCACTCGTTTCAAGTATAACATCATTTGAGCTATGAATAAACGTAGACATTAGCAAAATTCCCGGGCAAACCTAACATTACTCAACAAAAATCTCTCTAACCTAGGCTACGTTTCTAACATATCATCGTCAGGTTAACACAGTAAAAATCTTACAAAACATATCATTTCAACAAAGCAGTGCTTTATTTCACACTGTCATAATAATATTTTTAACATAACGTACCCAACTCACGAATAAACAGTTTATTAACCACAGAGCCAGCAACGACATCACTTCCTGCGAGAACTAGATACAAAGCCTCTTGAGCATATGAATCCTGTAGAGGGGACTCGGAAGGGTGTGTGGCAATACTCCCCCTCCGGGCGAGGGTAAGGCCTCAGCCCAAAACTCCGCTTCACACTCCCTTCTCGGGGTGATCCCCCCATCTCAGGATTCATACCCTTTCAAAGGGCGCATCCCCTTGGGTTTTCTCTCGGGAGGTGATGTGTTGCTTTAGATACTCTGGTTTCAGCAACGATACCATATACGATGTGTATTCCAAGTTTCAGCCTTCTACGACAGTATTCAAGTTTTGAGGGGCTAGCATCCCCCCATGGGGTGCTCACTACAATTTAACACTGGCTTCAGCAATGATAGCTTATATGATAGGTGTATACCGAGTTTCATCGCTCTACGTTAATATTCTAGGTTTGGGGGGCCAGCATCCCCCCTGGGGTGCGCACGGCCTTTTAACTCTGGTTTCAGCAATGATACCTTATATGATAGGTGTATACCAAGTTTCAGCCTTCTATGACAGTATTCAAGTTTTGAGGGGCTAGTATCCCCCCATGGGGTGCTCATGGTCATTTCATCTCGTCTACAGCGTGGATACCTTATATGAGGGGTGTATACCAAGTTTCAGCCTTCTACGTCAATATTCAATGTTTGGGGGGCTAGTATCCCCCCATGGGAGATGCACTGTCATGTAACCTCATCTACAATGAAGATACCTTATATGAAGATTGTATACCGAGTTTCAGCTTTCTACGCCAATATTCAATGTTTGAGGGGGGCCAGCATCCCCCCATGGGGATGCATGGTCATGTAATCTCGCTAACGATGAGGATATGTCACCATCTAACCCCCCTCCAAATTTTAGCCCGATACGATAACTCTAACATCTATAGATATATAACAGAGCCAGAGGCTGAACCGGAGCCGGAGCCGGAGCCGGAGCCGGAGCCGGAGCCGGAGCCGGAGCCAAGTCATTTCTAATACAATAATAATAATAATAATAATAATAATAATAATAACACATGAATAATAATACACACACACACTGGTCACAATAATGGCCAGCCATGGCCAAGAAAACTTCAGAGGCTGAGTCTGAACCAGAGTGCAGGGTGGGGTGCGGTGCGGTGTCGCCAGTGGAGCGCAGAAGGACCTAAGGTTCGATCTGGCTCAAATTGAATCCTTTACGAAGTAATTAAATTGACTTAATAATAATAATAATAATAATAATAATAATAATAATAATAATAATAATAATAATAATAATAATATAATAATAATAATAATAATAATAATAATAATAATAATAATAATAATAATAATAATAATAATAATAATAATAATAATAATAATAATAATAATAATAATAATAATAATAATAATAATAATAATAATAATAATAATAATAATAATAATAATAATAATAATAATAATAATGCGCCTCGTGGTGTGTATGCGCACGCGCTCTGTGGTGACTGCAACTCCAACGAACGCTGCGGATGCTACTGCACATGTTGCCGCGTCAGGAATAATACAAATAAAGAAATAAACATAAAATGAAAATAAATACAATAAATAATAATAATAATAATAATAATAATAATAATAATAATAATAATAATAATAATAATAATAATAATAATAATAATAATAATAATAATAATAATAATAATAATAATAATAATAATAATAATAATAAATAATAATAATGAAAAATAATAAAAATAAATAAAAAAAAAAACGAAATAACATAACAAATCCATTACCTTATCTCAAAACACGTGTTCTTATCAATTATCATTGATAAGAACACTCAACACTGGCATTCCTTAGGTGAGCTACGAACTCGTTCTATTACTACTAGCATCACTTGCTAGCCATTATTTTTAAATAATTTTTAACCAAAAATATAGGATTAACAATATCTCAAAACACTGTAAATCGGGTACATATCGATATAAAAGCGATAAACACAACCGCACATTTTCAGTGTTCGGCAAATACTGAATCGGTTGGCTTAATTTTTGATAAACTGTGTAATACATTCGGAAGTTTCTAGCGTTAGTTAAGTATCTACCGACTTAAATAAAATTTAATGGAAATGTTTTTTAACAATAAATGGAACATATTTCCACCCTGCAGAAAAGAATCATGTCATTGATGTACATGTTTGTATTATGAAGTTTATTTAGTGATCGTCTTAGCACATTAACACGAACAACTGTAATGTAGATTGAAACTGTACATCACTCATGGCAACAACGGGATTATAATCTTGTAATACGTACGGGTACTCCGGAGGGACAATCTCGAGAGATGCACAGAAAGTTTTATCCTCCAGTTATTCATGCTGAGGTTTTAAATGAAGTTTTACTCTTCAGAAGAATAAAATTTTTTGTGTTAGTTTGAAAATAAGTATATTTGATAAATTAGCGTATTAAGTAATAATAAACGTTCTTGTAAAGCTTGAAATTACTCGACTATGTTAATTTACTTACTATTTAATGTTCTTATGGAACTTGCTTTTTTAAGTCGAGTTTTATCTATTACTCTGGCTCATGTCTCGATTACCAGTCCGTTTTCATATATTAAAAAGAATAATTTTGACATTTACATATGATCTGATGCTCATTACCTCCGAAGCTCTTTCAATTCTATCCTCGTGCAAAGCAGGCGGAAAAATATAAATTTAACGTGGAAATAACGGTGATATTTAAGCTATTCTTCTTTTATGCAAGAGGGGTAATAAATAATTTAATTTATTTTTAGCTTGTAGATACAGTATTTAAGTTAGGACTTATTTTGTCTAGAATGATTTTCTAAATATGTTTAAGTTGGTCGTCATACTTTCTTAACAGTGACAGTAGTGACAGGCCTCTATTCTTGCAGCTGAATCTTTACAAAGTTCTTTAATATCATAGACCAAAACAAATCTAATAAAGTGTGTGTCAGAGTATAAGCGCGAAAAATCTTAGTATAGCGTGCGGATTGCTCTCGGGTTAAGCTTACACGCAGCAGTCTCAGCATGTATTATCCACAGACCCATCTCGGACGCCGTAGATGATAATGTAAGGACAACGATTAAAAAATTGAGTGCCATATACAAAATACATAAACTGGTAATTACATAATAAATAAATAAAGAAAAATAGTAATTTCTTAAATTTATAGAATTTTGTAGCCAATATATGTCTGTCAGTAGAAATGTGAATATGGTAGTAGCGAGGTAGAAAAAGATTAATGGAGTGCCGTTAAGAAGACGTGTTATAACAATAGCTCGTGAATGGCGAGACAATTTGAAATTAGTTTGTAGGGTATATTACATTGATGTGAGGTCGGACCAAAGTGGGGTGGATACTGGGTTAGCTGCGTGGTCATACCGGGGGCCAAATGATCACTGGAATATCCTCTGGGAGGTATCTGGAAATCTCCTGCTTTATATGATTTTTTTCATAGTGGAGCATATCATTTTGGCTATTATATTTTTGTCTGTTGAATAGAATTTGAAGTATATTTTATTTGACATTCTTCTCTCCTCATTAAAATATAATGTCGTATAAATACAATTCTATAAATACTGTACTAAAAAATATTTATAACATTATATTATTACAGTAATATTAATATATTATATATAAGTGTCAAGGTCTCTTTCTGCAGTTTTATGTACGACTTCAGTATATGAAGTATAGCTCTCTTTCTAAGTTAGTACTCATAACCGTGTATAATATATAATACCTATAGTCCGGTAATCTGTAGGTATATATATAACACGATTTTTTTTTCTCAGAAAAATTCTATGGAGATCCATAGATCAAGAAATCATATTTAATCTATTTTTAATATTCTGGAAAATACTCGTGTATTATTATAATAATATATATATAATATAATCATTTATAACAATTTTCCATAAATAAGTGGTACTAAGAATAAACCTTATTTAGTCATGGTTATTACTAGTGATCACCTGTGATAGGTTATGAATTTTATAATATATCTTTCTCAAATAAGAAATATTTTTTTATGGAAGTGAAAAAATATTTATAATTGAATTAAGTAATCAATAATAAATAATATCAGTGGCGTAGTTAGGGATAGGCTGGGTAGGCATTGACATATTCTTATTTTTAAGAACAAATTACTAATTGAAGAAAAACAAATTAAAAAAATATAAAAAATGTTAAATAAAAAAGAAACACTTAAGAAAATTAATCTACAAAAATCTTAAAGAAATATAAAACCTCAAAAATGAATGGTATTTATGATTTGCTCTTAATCCACCTGCTTAACTTTCTACGACACATCGGCATAGCTTAAATGTAAATAGCTGATATCCACTCAAATACCTGTTGCTTTCACTATAAAAGAATAAAGTCGCCGCGTACAGTCGAGATAGTCCCTGTTTGTTAGGCTCGGATCCGGATAAATAAGTCTCTCAATGTCATATTAATTTTCTTTGCGAAATCTCGTATTCAGTGTGTGATAATCACTGTGATTAATTATTATAATTTATTTTTCCAGTGTATGCAACTCGGTAGATTTAAATGGAAGTTACGATGGTTGCGGGATTATTTGCTTAAAACAAACTTTAAGAAATACTAATATTGATCAGAGCTTAGACAGCTAATCATCATATTATATGACGACTATAATAAATTTTTTATTACTAAGAATGACAAAATAAAGCGATATAAGTAATTGACTCGAAGATGGCGGACAAGTTAGTGAGCAAGGCTTAATAGACTGTTGTATTTTTTCTTTGGCAAAACAAGAATACATACTGAATTATCATATAAATATATGTATATGTCAATTAAAATTTTTTAGTGTCTGATAATATTACCGGATATATCTATATTACCCTCAGGAGAAGCTGTATAAATATTTCTTCAAGTAAAATAAATTTTTTTTTATAGTATATATAATATATAGTATATATATATAGAAAAATTTTGTAGCCTGATAAAAGTTGTTTATATATATTGTGGAACATACTCTCAAATAATATTTGTTCTCATACAATAAGTGTAGGTACACATTTAAGTTCGAGATCCGGTGTAAGATCACGAAATCGATATAGGAAGACCGGATCCTTTAGCTCACTCGGATCTGATATATAAATAAACTGATGATATATCAAAATAATAGTTCTTTGGTATACGCTTAAGAACATATTTATTATCCTTAAAATTAGAAAAATTATATTGCAGAGATAACGTGCCTGAACAATTTTTCTCTAATAATAATAAGTGCAAAACATAAAACTGTCACAGGAATATCTCAGATAGCACGATATATGTTATTCGAAACTCTAAAGCCGATATAAGCCGTAAGTCCGATAGCGTAATAGACGATAGCACGAAAGCCTCGAAGCTCGTAAAAGTTCTATGGATTATAGTATCTCAAAGTTACGAAGCTGGAATCCGAATAATACCAGGTAGAACCTCGTGTGACATTTTAGCATGGTATATGCGAATATGCAAATATAAAATTTCATTTATATTTTATTCATAGAAAATATTCAGATATGCAATATTTTTTTAGTAATGATGGTAAATACGTGTCTATATAGTGTTTGTGTATTTTACCATATAATATTTATTAATATATATATATATTTAGTATACAACTTAATTGATGTTGATATATGAAAATGTGGGTGTATCCTATATGGTAGTCCGGTATTGGATATATTAAGCCGGATTACTTTGTATGTGTTATGAATTTATTATTATTTCTATATATAATTCGTTGGGTAGATTTAAGAAAATTTGTTTTAACTTTTGTTAAAATTTTTACTTTTGATATTTAGTGTGAAACGTATATTATTTCAAAAGTACTTATGCTAAGATTTATGCGAGCAAAATTTTAGCATAAAGCGAAAGTGAAAATTATTATATAACTCTCCTTTTGGAGATGCTCTCAGTTCAGATAATTGAGTCAGATTCCGGAAACAAATTCCAAATTAAATAGAAATACGTAGAAGAATCACAATGTCAAAACCTTCTACTGTCTCTCGGAATCCTATTCCGGGGCAGTCTCTAATATACTAAAGGAAAGGGCTGCGACCGAATTCTAAATACATCCTTGTCTACCGAGCTTGTTAGGCAAGTTGCTGGATAACGCTCTGGAAAAGAGATCATGTAGTTTATTTTACACCGCAATTACGCTATCATCACGTATTTTAAGGAGTATTCTAAAAAGGAGTTCTTTTTAGGTTACTATATACATTTTAGATTTGTATTGATCAATAAGATACTGAACACTACTTTATGTTGCAATTTGATTACAAGAAATATAAACTTTTATGATATTGTTGAGTTATTTCTAACGTTAACCAGTCCTCCTCTGGTATATCGGTTGCTTGCTTATGCAAAAGTGGCCAACAGATGTGTGAAGCAGAGTAGATCAGCTAGGTATTGAATAATTCATTTTGGTAGATATCGGAGTGTAAGTAACAACATACTATGGTAACTTTTACAAGGCTCGAAATGCCTTCTAAAAAAACACAAAAGAAACGAAAAAGAAAAAAACATAACAATTTCTATATGCAGATTCCCAATAGAAACGACTAACAATGAGTAGTGACATCAAGAAAACGAAGCTGAAATTATAAAATATTGTCTTCAACCAAAATAATTACCATAGTTGTTTCTGTTAAATCCTTGAGTCCGAGATCTCATGAGTTCATTCATCCTCTCTCTCTGCTCCAATTCGGGATTCATTCCGTCAAGCGCGAGCCCATCTCTAATCATCTGAGCCAGAGAATGGTTCCTGACCTTTTGGTTCATAAGTCAAGTTGATTTATTGGTAAAAAAATCTATATTTCCTACGAATTATCTTTCTCATTCCTTTTCTTGAAATTGCGTTAAAATGGAATTATGTATTGACCATCTTCGTCCTATTGTAATATCATAATATTTTATTATTCATAAATTTTACAAAGAGATTCACTGTTTCAAATGCAGACCATATAGCACTTCCTTGTGGTTTTTAACCAGAGATTTTCTCGTCGAAGACTTCCTTTTCGTCATGATTGTCTCTCTCTCGTGAGTACAGGTGTTGGTGAGGATATGCCGGGCGTAGGATATTCAAATTTGTATCGTGACAAATAATATGATTTTCACATTTCGAATGAAGAAAAATTCTATGTGACGCTATCTCTATCCTATAATACTACTATTGATAAAAATAAAAAAAAGGACCTAATTCAAGCAACTGTCTTCTGACATCATAGTATACAAAGCAATGTTTCTGTAACTTAACAGCATGGAAAACTTAGTATGTCCGAGGACAGAAGACTTTAGAACTGAGAATGATGAACTGGCGGAGCCTCATTGCTAAGCAGACCTTCCCTGCTCTTCAACGGTCTTCGTCGTGGTGGCAGCCCGATTTATTTAAGTAGTTTATAACTTGGGGATTATGTATTATTTTTAATTTGCTAATTGACAAATATTATCAAATTATGTTTATGTTTTTAGATTATACTTCTGGTATATGCGTAAACTGTTTGTCGGTATGTTTGTATGTCTCACTCTAGAGGTTGGAACTGATAATAATTTATAATGTTGTAAATGCAAAAGTAATAACAAAATTGGCTGGGTAAATTTTTTATGATCTTATATCTAAATATTTGTTATATAGTTTATTTTTAGATCTTCGGATGTAACCAGTATGCTCGTTAATAATATTTGAAAAATTTAATTTTATATATGTATATATTTTGCCTTCAAGTTTATATGTTCTACTTATGTCTCGGGTATTTACTATGATAGTATTAGATATGTTTTGCAATTTGAAAGTATATAACTTGTAATATTTAGTTATATTATTTTTAATGTATAATTTTATAACATACTTCTCCTCATAAAAAATAATAAAAAATCCGTGTGATTTAATAGCGACTTAGGATGTAATGTAGCACTCCTATTATAACTATTGTGTAATAATAATTTATTTATTTCAGTATTATTATTATTATAGATTTGCGTGAGCAAAATTTTAGATTAAGTCCAAAGTGAAAATTATAATATTAATATCGTTCTTTGGTTACTATTGCGTTTGAAATATAGTACAGATATAAAGATAATTTATAAGATCAGAAAGAAATAAATATCAATCATAAGATACCTCTCTCACAGAAATCCTTCCTCATGGTCATATAGTGAATAGGTAAATTCAATGGAAAGTGGCTGCGACTCGTATATTCTAATTCACAAATTTCACACAAACGAAGAAAGTCTAAGTGGCGAGTGTTGGAAAACGTCTTGATTAAAGGCTGTTGGATAGATACCTAATTTCGCCTTTACAGTGATGAAGAGATATACTACAAAATGAAGGGTCTTTTTATTACATTTACTTTTGTGAACACTTTTAAACTACTTAATGTTGAATTAATAATAAATATTACATTTCATAATAGATTTTCTATATAATTAACCATTCTCTATATAGGGCTTGCTATATAATAAATAAGCCATAACATATCTGAGCAAGTAAAAGCTATACCTATATTTATATATTTAATATATTATTTATATTATATTATATTAAATATATTATTTTATTAATATAAATTAATATATATAATTATATATATATTATATATTATTAATTATAATATATTTATATATATTATTAATATATATATATATTATATATAAATATAGTATAAAATAATTATATATATAGAGGATAAATATATATTTTTTATATTATTATATTTATAATTATATTATATATTAATTTTATTATAATATATTATTATTATATATATTTTAATAATTTATTGATAGTCTTATATTTATATATTAATAATTATATATATATATATATATATATATATTATTTATATAGTATTATATAATAGTGACCATTCCATTATAGATACGCTCAAGATAGGCAATGATTATTTTTACGTATCTTTTTTATAATACACTTCCTCTCCAACGACCTTGCCAATCTTATTTATATATATTCTTTAATCTAATAATAAGGCTTATATATAGGTATTGCGTTTGACTCGAAAAATGAGCCTTCGATAATATTCGTTTTTTTTGTGATAAAAATAAGAATATTTTGAATGTAATGAGTTTTTTTTTTAGAGTAAAACTGATAAATAGATTAATTATATATTCAATATATTTAATCGAATGATCATTTATTTTAATTATTTATTTAGTTCTATATTAAAAAGTAATCATCTTCAGGGAGGAAGTCTCATATAATTAAATAATAATATGGAATTAATAAATCTATTTATGATAATAATTGCCAAATTTAATATCAGGTTTCCAATCTGTTTAATAATATAGAAGCCCAAAAATGTTGTATCCAAACTCTCACCTAAGCAGAAATAAATTACCAATTTTACCACATGAATTAAGATAGAAATTAATAAATATATAATGAACTAAATAACTCTCACAAATTATCATTGTTAAACATACAGATGGAACTTGAACAAGCAATAAGGCTAACAGTGAATAAATAGAAGCACAGAAATATTATCTCTGATAACGGATATATTTATGTTCGAACGATTAAGTCTCGGTATATAAAACAACATTATTATGAGAAGAATTATAGTTTTTAATATTATGCACAAATTTTTTTTTCTTTTGTCATGGAATTGCAGAAATTTTTCGAAAGGAATATTATTATATTTTATTTTATATTATAAAAATAGCACATCGTCTATAACTATAAAGTGGCTTTTGCTGAACTCTAACGGGCGGACTCAAGAGGAGGGGACGAAGTCTACCCGTCGTCCACCGTTGGAGCGAGAGTGAACCCCTAATCTAAATTTTGAACACATTTTACCCTATATGGTATTCCTTTAGTTAAAAAAAAAAGATTAATCTTTCTTTCAATTTACATTATGGTATTACTTTAACTAAAGTAATACCTCATAGACCTCCCTATATATAAAATAGGGAAAATAAACTTTTTTTTTATTAAATATTCGATGGAAATAAATGCTAATAAAAAAAAAATAAACTATTTTTAAAATTATAAATGCAAAAAAAAAAAAAAAAAAAAAAAAAACATTCTTAAATTTTCTGCCTGAACTCCAAATCTATTGACACGTATTTAGGTGCCTGCCTTTCTCGAGTTACGTTAGATGTCAGCTTTAGGACACTTTAGATATATTAATATATATATATATAAGTATAATATATATTATATATATATATTTAATATATAAATATAATATATATATATATTTATAATATATCAAGTATATATATATATATATATATTATATATATATATATATAATATATATATATTATATATATTATTACTATATTTTAATATATTAATTTTATATCATATTAAGGTATATATATATATATATATAATATAATATATATATTATCTTCCCAGATAATATATATATAAATATAGTTAATTATATATAATATCTTCTATTTGTGACAACTCAGTATATATTATTTCTTTCAATCTAATGGTATATCAGTAATATACTAACATACTTATATGATTTTCTTTTATATATATAAATTTTATAATAAATATCTACTTATATATATATATATGCGGTAATATTCTTTTATATATTTTTTATTAATCTAAAAAAAATTATAGTGGTTTATATTTATATTTATTGGTAACTCAACTTCACGAAACTAGTTTTTGAGGTACGTGATTTATAACCCTGGTCTACTTACTAACAGTTAATTTAAATTAATTGCTTGTGGGTGTTCCTGGGAAGTACCATTATGTGATACTAAATTGCTTCATACCAAAGTCAAGTATTACGCCATAGTTACTTTTCTGATATTTGTCTCTGCCATACAACTCGCCTTGTATCTAAGAATATTGCCTGATATGACGACAAATTCTCGGCATCACAGCAAAAATTTCTAAGACAACGTAAAAATTTATCACTCGAGCCCAAGGAAAATAATTCGTAAGTATATATTTTAATTATACAGCTCATGAATTAACAGGAATGAAACAAATATCATGCTAATTTTATACGTTATCGTCGCTATGGTCCACAGTTATAGTATATCTAAGACAATATAGTGATATCATCTACGCATATGCATCATTCTCAGCTAACTCCTAGTCCTCGTACCCACTCATTACTCAATATATACTTCCAGCAAAAAGAATAGTGCATATATATACAGAATACAGTTATTATTACTCGTAAATATCTTACTACTGCTTCGAAACATCTGACTATAATTGTTTAGCTAAATCTTTTATATTATATAAGTACTTATATTCTAATATCTGAATTTGAATTAAGGATTTATTATTTTTGGTTAGATATGTGTAGTATAGTAAAACTCCATCATGCTGGGCTACATAGGGTATCATATAATTTTATTAGCTAATTGAGGTGTTCCTTGTAATAAGGTACTAGTAGCATTAAATTTAATCAAGGTATGTATCACATAACCAATAACTGTCCAAAGATTATATATCTCATCGCGAAAATAATATATTATACGGCTCAAACATGCTTGTTTTTGCTCGTAAAAATAAATTTATGCTATTTTTAATAAATTTAAGACGATATTAGTAAATAATAATATTACATCGTTTAGCCTATGGACTCTATTGGGATCTCATATCTAACCGCACTAAATCAAACAAAACAGTTATCCAGTTTACACCACTTGGATAATATAGATCTAATATGTTATCAGGAAGTCTAATATAATATAGCATATCTATACCATAAGTCCGATACCTAGTCTCCTTGCTCTTCCAGAAAAAGAAGCCTCACCCATGTGATATACCGGTACGTGAGTTCAGCCCTTTTTGACTCCATTTAACTGTCTAGCCAGAATATCTCAACTTAATGATTCTCTTTAGAACATACTATATGATATAAATAAAATAATATAATATATTATATTATATTATATTATATGGATTATACTTTATTTATTTATAAATCTGACTAGTACTAGTTTATTAAAGTCTATAGTACTGTGAGTTGTGAATCATACCTTGCTGGGTATACTAATGGCATGCTGCTTTGATAGTGTGATATCATCTACTTGGTTTTAACAGTAGTAAGTCTACTACCATAAAATCAAGGAACGCCGAAAATGGGTGTATTCACAACTAATGCTTTGTGTTATGCGTGAGCAATATATTTTAGCTTTACATATGCATCTCAATATAAATTAAATATTTTATAGAGATATCAAAAGGTTTGATATTTAAGAACAATACATACGTAATATATATATATATACCATCTGATATTATCTTTAGTATTTTTTATGGTTAATGTACAGTTAGTTTATATAGTATCATGATGACTTATAGTCTCTCTGTTAATCTTTGATCCGATACACTATATATATATCTATCCTTACAGAAAATAGAATATGGTCAATTTACTCGCATCTATCAATTTTATTTACTATATAAATACTATATATATATATATATATTATATCGTGCTAGAAGTGCTGTTTGGATAACTATTAAATATGTTACTTAATTTAATTGTAATTTGTAAACTTAATTAAATGGTAAATAATATAACTATATATATTAATACTGCATAGGGTACTACATAGAGCATTTTTCTGACTATGTATGAGATATTCTACTGGCTATACTTATATATATATAGAACTATAGTATATATCAATGATGTATTTCTTCTCTCACAAAAGTAACAAAAGATAACGTACCTACTCGGAAAATCGTACATAATATCAACTATTGTATATTTACATGTTCCATGCCAATAATATATATATTTGTACAAAATAAATTTATTTATTCCATGAAAGTTCCAAATTTCGTATTAGAAATAAAATATTCAATCAATTTTCTAAAACTGATGGATATTTCATTTAATACCATATCGGGGACTAAAATATCAAGACATGTTCGCTATATCATAGTTATATATTAAGACTCAATGGTCCATGGATAGTCTTATACACTCAACTATTTTAGTCCTCGAATTCTTTCTCTTATACCACGCTAAATTATAATGTAAATAGTATTTATTAATAATTAAAAAATAAATAAAGAATAATAATAAAGAGAATTAATTATTAATTTTATTGTGATTTGTATCAATATATATAAAATATTAAATCAACATTTACTTTATCTGCTTCATAAAATGTGAATTTACTTTCTCTCTAAGACTACCTCTCTAATAAATAAATTACATTTCATTCATTTTTTTTTACTAAGTAAAATCTTTTGAATAAGAAATCGCATGGAACTTTATAAGCAGATAAGAAATTTTCTAATTAACCCTACAATCATCAAATATAACAAGAATTGATTAAATAAAAAAAAAAAAACCTATTTTAACCTAAAATTTTTATGAGCTGCTTACAACTCACCCATAAATTATTATCGCAGTATGTTCTTTAATGAATGTAAGTAGGATAATAGGTACTTATTATCTAACTACAATCGAACTTATAGTATATATATAAGGGTTGTATGATGTGAATACAACCTATTACTTCATAGGCTAACTTTTTCCACATGAGGATCCTTTTCATGCTTT
This sequence comes from Trachelipus rathkii, assembly GCA_015478945.1. Lineage (NCBI taxonomy): Eukaryota > Metazoa > Arthropoda > Malacostraca > Isopoda > Trachelipodidae > Trachelipus > Trachelipus rathkii. The sequence goes on along the minus strand of JABUQX010074799.1, from coordinate 4,230 downwards.
GATTTGATGGTTTCTGTGATAATGAGTGTTATACAGCCTATACTATTTTAGTTGCAGAAAAGACATAATTATATTTATATAGCAAATAAAGTAAAGGCCTCTCAACGCTATAGTTATGCGAAATCAGATTAGAGATGCATCCAAAACTCTCTGCTTTGGAAACTATTTTAGATATATAGAATGATCATATGATTTATTATAAGAAATATTTGTGAAATACATACTCAAATAAATATATTATAGCAGAATGTCTTAATGAGAATAACTTAACATAAATATCTCACGCTTGGATACAGGACATTCGTAAAACCACTACAACATTACAAGAAAGCAACCCAGACGGCCGGTATAGGAGCCCTATACTAGTACTGATAATGTCTACATGAGGTACTATTGATAGTGTGTATATAGGACAAAATCTATAAGAGAATCAACCAAAGTCAACGAAGGAGTCACAACCCGTTTAAATTTGAACATAGACCTGTAAAATGAAATATATGCAATGTGATATGATTGAGGCAAATTTCACTTAGATAATATTTAGAAACTTATACTGTCATTTTCAAGTTTTGTTAACCTTCCTAAGAAGACGCAGGAAGCAGGGTAATAAGAAACGCGTCAGAATGTCTTGAGAGATTTTGTATGTGACACTATCATTCAATTTCCAAACACAATAACAAATCCAAACAGAGCTAAAAAAAACTACGCTTAAAAAGCAGATAGAAAATACGATTATCAGTCATATGATTACATTTTTTAAAAAAATAATTTTAAGTCTGGTAAATTTTAAAATAATGCAATTAGTGATCGTTTTCAAGTGCCCGTATTTCATAATATGAACTGAAATGGTATAAAAAATAAAATGATTAAGTTTATATCATTAATCACATCAAAAATTTTCCATACAATTATTGAAGGATTTGATATTTATATTTGAGAATAAGTAAAAAGGATTGCATTTGTCGATTTATAATATAGTATTTCAATGAAACTTTAAAGGAACTAAATACATATTTATAATATATTTCATTAGATATGGCAACATTCTTTATTTTTAAAACAATAAAATATTACATAAGCTTCATACGTGCTTTCTCTATAATATTCTTTTACCAATTATTGTTTTTATTGTACATTCACATTTTATTATTATTTATTATAATTATATAATCCGGAAAATATGGGTTTAGCACAATTTCAGTTTGTAATGTTTTTATTATATAAATTCTTTCTATTATATCGTATTATTATTATTATCGTATATCGTATCGTCTCTATATAATTCAATTTTTACCTTTGCTCAAACGATGGAAAATGTTTTTTTAAAGTTGAGAATTCCTTTCTAGTCTGTTCTAAAGTTCTTTTGTTTTTCTATTGACTTTTAAGTAATTGTAATGCTAACACTTCTCGCACCCACAAAGTCAGCTTTACGTTGCCTTTTGAACTCAAATAGTTCAATGAATACCATTTCACTCTGATCAACTGGCCACTGTGCTTAATGAAGACGCTTATCTTTGGGATAATATATTAAATATTTCATAATTAATGTTACTTAATATGTTTATCCGACTTCTTTAGAAAACTTCTTCTTTAATTTTTTGCGCTTCTACAACCACTACCTAGCGCTATTATTAGCTGTTATCTAAGCAGTGATTGGGCCCAAACGAATGACTTTTCTTATGATCCAACCCTTTTTTTAAAAGATTCGCTTTTCCTCTGTCCTCTCTCATCCATCATACTCTAATCTCTTCTAAACCCTAAAGTTCACTCCTTCTTATTCCACGCCACCATTCTCTCGGATCTCTCATATCCTTTTCTGAAGTTGAAGTCTAAAAGGGATTTTTTTGAATAATCCAGATTTAAATCGATAGGAATATTCGGCTTGAGAGTGGAATAGAGATTTCAGGAATGAGAATTCTCCCGCAGACTAGGAATTCATGAATTCACAGACTAATTTCAACATCCTGGCTCCAGTTTATATGACTTCAAAGAGTTAGACAGTGTCGAGAGGTGTTATTTTTAATAATAACTAAAGAAGATATCTCAAAACTAACCTCTTTAATGGTTTAAACACTATAATATTCATACAAAACATTTAGTTTCTGATTTCAAAATATTTGTGAAGATACTATTTTACATATGAGTACCCACTAGCGTACAAAAAAAATTTTAAACTTATAAGGATTTTATATTTTGCTCTTATTAGTAAATATATATAATTTCTAAAACTAATTAATTTATTAAAATTAAATGCAGAAAGGATATTAATTCAAGTAGAAAGGATATTAGTCCAAGTTAGGAATATTAGAATATAATTCCACTTCTTGAGAAGTAGAATTGCTATATTGAATAGGTGTGGGGCATCGGAGGTTTTGGGTATTAATGATTGTCTAATTTTATGGAGAGTTTGTACCAAGGTTCTCTAATAGTTTTCAAATTGATGTTACATAGTGAAGGAATTTAGCACTTCTCGGGAGTGTTACCTCTTATTCGAAGGGTCTTGTAGAGCTATGTTTCCTGGGCTAATGTATGCAATGGAATATCACATTCTGGGGTTACTCTGATTTAGTGTTTAGTTCACACACAAATTTGAATTAATCACAAGTTCGATTCTTTTCTAAATCATGTCTAGTTCAGAGAGAGAATCAAAAAATATTGGAGTGCAGAATGAAAAATGAATAAAATTAACACTAGTGTTCCTCCACCGTATCCGCTTTGTACTCTCTCGCAGAGTATAATACTTTAACTATGACTTTGAGATAAGAGCATGTTACATAGTTAATGATAGTACATGTGGCGTTTAAAATTATATCCATTGAAGAATACTGTTACTTCTTGTGGCTTGCTATGCCAGAATCTTTAGCGCTAGACCCCTATCACCTCATTTTCTTATTGAAATTTTGCAACAATCTTTACTGTGATAAGAAATGTTTTGGTAAATATAAACATTGAGATTTAAAAATATTAAACAAAACTTTATCGGATTGAGCAATTATAAATAGTAAAAATGAGAATATTTTCTATCTAAATTTAGGTCATGGTAGTTTTTTAAATTTGTATATATATATAGCAGAGGTGAAAATATATTGAGACTATACTAGGAACCGTGAGGAATTAATTGATAATAATAAAAATTTATTTCCCATAGTCCTACTGAATGGGTAGGTTCATAAATTAGCTAAGGCTCTCTCTGAATTTTTTCTGTGCAAAAGGATATACTTATATAATATTGATAATTGTCTGTCATATTAAGTAATATATAGTGTAAAGATCTCTCAAGTGAAGTTATACTAGTGAAGCTCGTATATAGAGTATAATGGTGTTTTTCAATTATTCTTTTAATGGTAGATCTGAAAACATAAACATTACATTATAATATATAATATATTAATATATGAGAATTAATAATTATTGTTTATGTCATTGAAAAAAGTATTATTATAATAATTTAATTTTCGAAATTAGTATTTATATATATAATTTATTGCTATTTTTATTCTTCAACACTTCCATATTTTTATTTCTATATAATTATATATATATGACACATAAAAATAAATGTCATATATATACATAAAAATAAAAAAATCGAATACAGTTTGGAACAATTATACTAATTAAAAATTTTTAGATTAAACAAATATTTTCTTTGTTATATACATTTATATATTATATAGAGAATCGACTTTGAAAACAGAAACTGAGACGGATTGAGAGAGAGAATTGAATATATTAAATTTTACAATGATTCTTTTGTATTTGATCGTATTAAATGGTTTTAAAAAGTTACTTGCAGTTTATCTTGTGAATTATACCTATAAACAGATTTTATTGATGTAGATATAATAGAGAATTAGATTAATTTTTTATTAATATTTTTCTTTAATCAAGATTTTGAATTGTACTTTACAAGAGAGTTATTAGAGAGGCTTCATATCAACCTTTTCACAGGATAGAAATAATAAAATAATATTACTGTAAAAATATAAAGTTATGTTAAATTAAAATTGAAAGATAATTAAATATTTATATAAATATATTCACAAATAATACTAGTAGATAGTATTTTTTAGTGGTAAATAAATGCATATGATATATTAATCTTATATTATAATATTTGATAATTATTAAAGGAATTGGTGATTGCCCATAGTTTGTATTTGAAAGCACCGAATAAAAAATAATTTCCCCATCTTCTATCACCCTCTATCTGCCCTATAAAAGAAAATA